>OY019130.1:95741727-95993594 GCA_955652365.1 Eristalinus aeneus | reverse complement strand
TTGGAAGACCACTTGCACACAAATGCTTGTTTACCACTTAGAATTGACTGTTCTGCGTTGTTCTAGTGGTACGGTTGTGACATGCCCAGTTTTTCAGAAAGAAAACAGGCAACCATTTGCTTGGAAGTGCTTTGTGCGCAAGCAACTTTTGTTGGATTTGGTTCAATGTCAAACACCCATACACACGGCTGCTGTTAACTTTCGGGCTCATATGCGTAAATCCATGATTCATCACCTTTCACGATGTCATAGACGTGTTTCGAAGCACCGCGATCGTAGTTTTGGAGCATTTCTCTCGACCAATCGACACGAGCCTTTTTTTGAGAGATTGACAAATTTTGTGGGATCCAACGCGAAGAAATTTTTTTGACGGTCAAATCTTCATGCAATATTGAATGTATGCTGGTCCTCCTAATGCCTAAGGTTGCCTCAATCCCACGACAGGTCACGTGACGATCTTGCAATGTCAGTTTGCGCACAGCATCAGTGGTTTCCGGAACAACTGATTTTGGACGACCTTCACGATATTCGTCTTGGAGTGAACTACGACTTCAGTTGAATTCACCATACCATACCATACACTGGTGCTTGATAGAGCTTCATCGCCAAATATTGAATCAAGTTCATCGATGCACTGCTGTTGAATGAATCCACGTCGAAAGTTATAAAAAATAGTCGCACGAAAATTTTTACGATTTAATTCTATTTCTTGGGCGAGATGAATCTTTTAAACTACTGTAAACAACACAAATTGCGCTCGTATGTCAGAACGTTCTGAGTGCGTATAACCTCAAAAATATCATACTTTACGATAAAACTGGCAGTTGCCAGGTTGCAGCACTAGGGTTGCCCAATCCCGAAATATAAAAGGCAACCTTCGTACAAGCAAAAAAGCCAAGGAATTGTTTCGGGTCAATGGAGTTAATGTTATGGTGTGGGCCGCACAGTCACCAGACCTTAACCTTATACAAAACTTGTGGTATGACTTAAAGAAAGCAGTGTCGAACGCAAAGCCAACCTATATTGGAAAACTTCGGCAAGTAGTGCAAAGCGCGTGTCAGAATATTACAATCAAGAGATGCAAGGATTTGGTGGACTCCACACCATGTAGTCGGCAGTTGAAATAGGATTGCGAACTTTAGGTTATACATCTCTAAACGAAAAGCCTTTTGCATATGCATAATAATAATTGTTGGAGTGACAGTCCACAGGAGGACCAAGGCCTAGCTTGCTCATCAACTACTCGTGTTGTGCGAGCTACTGTTCTCTCACAAGGAGAAGGAACCTACAGTTTTTTGCCGACTCCGAACGGCGAAGTTTGAGAAGCTTTCTTAGACAGTTATTACTCTTTGAATGTTGTCAGCAGCTCGAAAGATGTGGTGCCGTGAAAAATTCGAAAAATTGGTGTTGAGCTGGGAATCTAACCTAGACCTTCGGCGTTTAAGCGTCGCACTCTACCCACTACGCCACGGCGGCCATATGCATATGCATATGTATGTAAATTTGGAAACTCAACAGTCCACAAGAAGACACAGACATAGCTTTTTCAGCAACTGCTCATGTTGTCGAATGTAAGGACGCTGTACTTCAAACGTACAGTTTCAAACGGCGAAATTAAAGAAGTCATTTCGAGGACTTTGGGTATTGAGCAACTCGAAAGAGGTTGCTTCGGCTTCATACCAGGAATCCCACCTGCAGCCTTTGGTGTGTAATTGTCGCCATATTAAAATATAAATTTGAATAAACCACAAGTCAAAATATTTGCTCGCTATAATAACGCCCCAGGAACTGCCGATAATCTCACAACGAACGTAAGCATTTTTTTACCTCGACAATAGCTCCGACTGTTTTAAAAGTGTCACAAGGCTGACAATTCACTGCTGTTCAATTTCTTAAAACAGTTCTCCTAATAGAGTGCAAAACCAGTTGAAGTTGATTTCAAAATGTGAGCACTTAAGCTATTAAATTCTGATGATATAAAGCAAAGTCCGTTCCAGTCAATCTGGCGTCACGCTCACAATTGAACTAATTAGAATTTCTGAATATTTTATTTCGAATACGCACCAATACCACTACCACCGCCAGTAGCGTCAGCAAAATGTAATTACTCCCAGATAGCACACATCCACCGCCTGCTGTCCCCCGGCACCAGCAAGCGAATTGTGGTGGCAAGCGCAAGACTGTCTAATTGCTGCTGTTTTTGATTAATTCAATTATTATTTATATTTGCGCTAAAACACACAGCACTGCTTCGTGCAAATTAATTGATATTAATGGATTCCTGTAACAGTCCACCCTCGGCATCGACAACGACGTCGGCCTCGGCCCGCGTGACTTGATTTAACCCCACCGCCCACATGACGGCTTATTCCCAATTAGAGATACTTACTTCCATCGTTTTCGCGGTAAAGTGTATCTATAAATCAAATGTCGATTTGTGGCTGCGATGTACCTATGGGCCTACGACGCCGACGGAATCACCCAAAAATAATCGTAATTTCCCCCTTACGAACGGTAATGTGGATCTTTCTCCAATAAATCAAGCGTTTGCAGCGGCAGCAGAAGCAGAAGCTCGTTAAGGGCGCGCAGACTGTAATCAATAAATGCGCTTAGTTCGCCGCAATTGAATCAGCCACCCCCCTCAAACTCCGAAACAGCCCGCCATATCACTTCTATACACCCACACAAGTCCACCAACATCAGCAGCCAGAGCCAAAGAGCCCCAAATGACAAAGGGGTTGTTTGATGTGGAACTCAAACGAAAAACGGAACGAAAAAATCAAAAACAATGGAAAGCAAAGAAAGCGACAAAAAAACGAACCGAGAACATTGTTTCGATTGATTTTTGTGTAATGGAACCGTTTAAGCGGCGAAATAGAGCCATTAACGGCTCTGTGCGCGGCACCCTCAGTCGTTGTTCGAGGCGAGGGTGTTTGCCGATGATGATGGCCATTGAACCGGCACACTCGGGGGAATGAGAGTTTGTTTGGTTTTTATTCGAATACGCGCGCTCTCTCTCTCTCTCGTTTGTGTGTTCTCTCTATCTATCTATCTCCCACTCAGAAGCGGGAAGTTAAGTGCTCTCGCAACAATGTGTCTAAACATCAGCACACACACGGCCACAATGCTAGCTGTTGCGTGTGTTTGAGAGTAAATTCAAAACACCCCCAACCCTACCGCCGTCATGCATATGCTACACCGAATACGACTGACGACGAAGAGACGCTCTGCTCGTTTAATGATGCAATTAATGTTTATGGAGTCGTTTACGGCCAACAAAGGGGCTCTGCGCCGCCGGGGGTTGAAAACAGTCACAGTCGCAGTAAGAGCGCACAATACGCTTGTTATTAAAAGATTTGTTAAGGGTGGACGGAGAGTGTGGGAGAGAATTAAATACAATAACAAATTGCCCGAGGCATTGCCAGATGAAAGAGTGTGTGTTGTGATGGTGATGGCGGCGGGCAAGGGTGAGGAACACATTTTTTCATTGAATTTCATTGAGTTTTGATTTGTGTTGTTCAGGCCGTGCAACGACGCTGTCGCTTTACGTTACAATAAACTGCAACGGACGACGGAATAGAGCGGCTTTTCTGAGCACACTGTACTCATGTGCAATTCAATTCGCGACTAATTAATGCGATTTCTGTTTTTCTTTTTTGCACTTCTGCGGAAAGTAACTAGATACGGGCGAAATATGCAAATGTGGCACGGTGGAGTGTGGTGAGGGTGCTAGGATGATGTAATTGAGACAAGCGATGTCGCATTAGATGGGATTTTACGAAGGGGGCTCTGGTGGACAAGGTAACTGGTCCATTTGTAGACACTTAGCGAGCAAAAGTGCTGCATTATGAAGTCGGCTTGCGGTGGGGCTGTGGTGGGCAATGAAATTGCCAACAGATGTATTGTCTCTACGTCCTGATCTGTAGGAAGTCGACGTGTTTCTGTTGCGTAGTTTGTTGATTGCCTCGTCAGAGTTTGGCGAAATGAAGGTTCTATGAGGGGAGCGACAGGAGCACGGAAACGGTTAAAAAACGAGCAACGCAAAGGTACGCCATTCATTCATTCACAAAAAAAAAAAAAAAAATTTTGGCGCTACAGTCCAAAGGGGGACCAGGGCCTAGCTTGCTCATCAACTACTCGTGTTGTGTGCGCTACTGTTCTCTCACGAGTAGAAGGGACCTACAGTTTTTGCCGACTTCGAACGGCGAAATTTGAGAAGCTTTCTTAGACAGTTATTACTCTTTGAGTGTTGTCAGCAGCTCGAAAGAGGTGGTGCCGTGAAAAATTCGAAAAATTGGTGTTGAGCTGGGAATGGAACCTAGACCTTCGGCATGTGAGCGTCGCACTCTACCCACTACGCCACGGCGACCACGGTACGTCATTCAGTGTTGTTAAAAATTCGTTGACCAATTTCTGCAGCAAATTTTAAAAATTTTCGTACAGAAACCTGCCTTCTTCGAGAGAGCCAGATAAGGCTCAAATGGTGGCAAAATTCTGTGATGTCTGATATGATCTGTTAAGACAACATGAACCTGGAGAAGCTAGGTTGCACGAACTGATATGGTAGATGCAAGAGGATTGACATATTGATTGATTCCAAAATAGAACTTTAAGCACTGCTCCAAACAAAAAGGCTTAAAGGCACGGAAAAGGGTCTGACTTCTGTAGTGGCCACAAGCTATGTGCATGCATTGTCTATTTCCCATGCGTTTAAATGCGGATTTATAAGAACAAAGTTTGAGAACAGCTTCCTTGCCAATCAACTGGGAACTATAATGGGCTTTGAATGAAATATCTACGTCACGACAGCCGAAGTTCCACTGAATAAAATGTTTTAACTTTGAGGACAAAGTAGATAACGATAGTGTAGACTTTCTTCTATTTTATTTTTTCTTAAAACTTTACACGTCTTGACGCTTCAAAATTTAAAGATCGACTGACTCACTCCCTTTTGATTACCGGCACAACCCTTCTCTGTACACTCTTTTTTATATTTACTCTTAATGTTACTCGTTTGTCCTAAAACAGGGTTGCCACAATAGGTAACTGTGAAGAGAAAAAGAATTCTGCAAGCTTTTAAGGCAAACTGAAGGAAGGATGGAAGAAAGGATCTTCGATGTTAAAATTTCGCTTGAAGAGCTCTCCATGTCTTTATGTGTGAAACAGAATATCGTTCAAATGTTGGTCTAGGTGAGCCTATCCTCAGTGGTAACGTAACCTTCCTTCAGTCTGTGAGTCAAGTTGACAAGAAATTAGCTTAAATTGCGAAAAGTGGGTATGTTACAAGCAACACTTTGGCTAATCTTGTATTTCACTGATGTGCATATTCGTTGATGGGTTATTTGGCTAATGAACACCGAGTGTTTTCATCTCGGTAAAATGGGTTAAAGAGTGAATCTCCGTAGGACCTCCACCGAAGTGTCATTCATGGAGCTCAAGGGGTAAACAAGTTTTTTCACTGCCTCACGCATTACCAGACTCCAATCAAGGAACAATTTTTGGGGATTTTAAAACACTGCACTGGAGCGCTCAGAGTCGAAAACTGATCCATTCAACAACCCGGGCAATAACCTACATTAATTGTAATTTCTTTATCTTCCGGAGAAAAGCCAGCAAGCGCTTCTGTGATAAAGAGCCTAAGGATTTAACTCCCACCACATCAGCGCCAAATATTTGAGCAAAGGCGAGACATTGACTGAGGAAGTGCTCTGCAGTGTCTTCATCTTCTTTACAGGCTACTCTATGCGCCTGTAAAGAGGATGAAGGCCATTCCCACTTAAGTGCTGATCAAGGCTTATTAAGGTATTTAGGCTAATATACACCGGTACCTTTTTTCCCTCTCTTCCTTTATATCTTCGGTTTGTGCTGTGACTTAATCCCGGTCCCTGAAGTGTACCCAACAATCCCTTTAGAACGTGCTTGTTATAAAAAGTAGTACTTAACCCGGACACAAGCTATCCCATCGGTGGTATGCCATTCTACATTGTTCACGCTATACTGCAGTAATTGAATCGAGATAAACTCGGTGAATGAGTCGATATTATGCCTTATATCTGTGCACTGAAATCATTGCTGAGAGGACAACAAATTGAGGTCTAAATTATCCACGCGCTAAATTATGCACGCGCTACATGTCAAGAAGCAAAAGCTCCAAATTGATGAAGGGGCATACACGAGGTCTGGAAGAACTCAAGACGGCCAAGACTACACGCGCAAAACAAACTTTCAAAAACAAAAACAAAAAAGCTATATAGCTGAAACTGTAAACATTTCTTCAATACGGATGTATAACAGAATAAAAAAATTGATAATCGAATGTAAGTAGCTCGCGAAATTTGACTTATTTATATTAATTTGATTTATTATATTATTAATGTAATAATATATTTATATATTTTTAATCAGACGTTGTAGATGGCGTCCACTGCTTTTCGTTTGTCACTCACTGAAAGACAGTTCAAGTTCACTGAAAAATTCGGTTATGTGGGATCAAGTAAACCCTATATAGGACCAGTGCGAGAGAGGATAAACTTAAGGAAGACAGCCTTCAGCCTTCTTTCTAAATTTTCCAAATTGTTCCAATTTCAAAAAAGTTTGCCTTCCAAATGGATATATTCTTCAAATTATCAAAATATCAGAGTGTCCTAAATTCAGAAATGTCATAATCCCGAAATGCTGAGAATGTGGAAATGTATTGGGTTTATAACTTTATTCGTGCTAATTTCTAAGAGATGGCGTTAGTTGTATATTTCCATTAGAACTTGCGTTGGAAAGCTACTGTCATTGACTCAGCAGTAGTATACGTCATTTATTTGTAGCGTCATAATCACGAAATACTGAGAATGTGGAGATGTATTGGATCTATAAATTTATTCGTGCGGTTTTCTAAGAAATGGCGTAACTTGTATTATTCCATTGGAATATGCAATTGTATTATTCCATTGGAATATGCGTCATTGTACGTCATTGCCGTATATGTCATTTATTTGAAACGTAAAGAACAATATTTTCTTTTCACTTGAATATGTCGAAATTTGTACCTGAAAAATTGTTGAATTCTTCTTCATTACTTTAATACGAAGAATCCTCCTGCCAAACATCATCGTATTTGAGTGGAAGTTCATAGTGAACATGAGCTAGCTGAGCGAGCGTGGCAAAAGTGGTTTTGCACGATTTATAAGTGATGATTTGGTTTTGAAAGACGACAAACGTCCTGCGCAGCCAAAACAGTCTAAAGATGAAAAACTGGAAGCATTTCTTTATGAAAATTTTTGCCAAACACAAAAAGAGCGCGCAGCAACTTCGGGTTTCACTCAAGCAACCATTTCAAATCGTTTAATATCAGCTGGATTTATTCAAAAGCAAAGAAATTGGGTTCCATGTGGAAAAAAACCGCAGGAATTAAATTATATATTAAATACAAGGTCCCAAAACAACTAAAATTTTTTTTGGGTTTACGTTTGTTGTGTTGCGTGTAACACAACAAACGTAAACAAAAGAATTTCGAAGTGGCCAAATATCAGAAATTTTAAAATTGCCGAGAATAAAAAAAATTAACAAAACCTTAAAAGGTTCGAAGGTTCACCTATTCAACTGGGTAGTTTAGTGTTACACTCAACACAAATCACATTCGCACACAGAGCCTTCTCCTTCTAGTTGCTGAAATCACTGAGCGGGTACTGTTTGTAAATCAAACACTTTTCAAATTCCATCCTTGTACTCGTAAGAAATCAATACTGCGCACAACAAACTACGTCGCTGCTAAGAAAACCAACTGGGGAAGTGGGCCTTCAAGTAAGGATCCTTAAGACGATCATGTCGCTTTTGGAACCATACACAGCATTTTAGCATTATTTTGTTTTACTTTTAAAATGTTTTTTTTTCCTTGTTTTTTTTTTTCAACGTACATTTACTCATAATGTAAACTTTCCTACTGGGCCCATGTGGGTGCTCTAAGTTCATCTAATTATTAACCCTTGGGCTTCGTATTTTTTATTTTAAATCATTTTTTAAATCTATGGGTTGGTAACAAAATAATTGTGAATTTTTTTTTTTAAAAAGATACGCCGTGGCGTAGTGGGTAGAGTGCGACGCTCACACGCCGAAGGGTGTCGGTTCGATTCCCAGCTCAGCACCAATTTTTCGAATTTTTCACGGAACCACCTCTTTCGAGCTGCTGACAACACTCAAAGAGTAATAACTGTCTAAGAAAGCTTCTCAAATTTCGCCGTTCGGAGTCGGCAAAAAACTGTAGGTCCCTTCTACTCGTGAGAGAACAGTAGCGCGCACAACACGAGTAGTTGATGAGCAAGCTAGGCCCTGGTGCCCCTTTGGACTGTAGCGCCAACAATTATTATTAGAACACAATTAGTTCATGGAACGAAGTAACTATATTTTGTAAACTATTGCCCATTTTGAGCAATTACCTTTTGCCATCTTTTAGGCAGCATCATAACTCCAAGTTTATAGATCTTCTCGTTTTAATCAGCAAAAGACTGAACCAAGTCATCATGACATCATCATTGCTATTGAAATTTTTACCATTCAAGGATTTTGCAAAGATCGAAATAAAAAGTAGTCAGATGGCGCAAGGTAAGGACTATGTGGTGGATGTGGCAAACCATCCCAAACGAACTCCAATAATTTTTGCCGAGTGACCAAAGATGTGTGTGCCCTTGTATTGTCATGATGGAATACAACACCTTTTTGGTTTGTCAATTCGGGCCGCTTTTCTTCAACAGCATTGTTAAATTTTGTTAGTTAATCAATGTAGACATCTAAATTGATCGTTCGGTTGGGGGTAAAATTTCGGAGTAGACAATTCCTTTGTAATCCCCCCAAATTGATAACATAATTTCCTTCTTATGAACATCGGCTCTTGATGTTGTGTGAGTTGGTTCACCTGGCTTGCTCAACGATTCATTTTTCATCACCAGTTATCAATCGTCTTGAAAATGAATAGTTTTCATTACGTTTCTCGTTAAATGATTTTCCTTTAATTCATTAGGAACCCATATAAGGATTTTTTGTACATAGCAAAGTTGTTTAAAGTGATTTTCAATGCATGTACATACGTATGTTATACATGAATTTTCCCTCCAATTTCACGTTTTGAACAGGAACAATCCGAGTCAACTGTTGCTTCGATTTGGTCGTCATCAACTTCAACTGCAAGACCAGAGCGTGTATCATCTTTAAGTAAAAAATCACCAGAACGAAATTTGGCAAACCAATTTTGACACTGCGGTCCTTTTGAAGCTTCGTCACTATAAACCATAAGCAGAAAATGACTTTTTGTAAGCGTATCACAAGTTTTTTCTTTTCCGGAAATAAAAAAAGGAAAATATGACAAAAATGTTCGTTTTGAATTTTCATTTTTCAACAGACTAATTTTTAATTATGTTTTAGTTGTATGGCGCAACAGCCCACAGGGGTATTAGGGCTCATCAACTACTCGTGTTATGCGCGCTTGTATTCTCTCAGCTTGAATGTGGCAGCAAACCCAAAATTCAAATGAAGCTATCCGGATTTACTGGCCAAACCAATATATCATTTAATGCTAAGAAATAGTTTTCGTAATCAATTATGTATAAAAATAAAGCTTAATCTACGCTTATTCTAGTTGAACTAAACAAGCAAGGTGTGTATTGCGGGTGAATTCTACAAGGGGAGGAATGCAACTGGCTAATTCACCTGAGCATTTCTTGTTCAAATAGCGATAAAAGAGCGACAACGATGCGACATTACGTCGGTGTTCTAACGAGTGAATCGACTTCGCAATATTACTGTCACCTATAAGTCTCATCGCTCGCTTTTGAATTCTATCCAGCAGGTGCAGGGAGGTCTTAGAAGCACCTGACCAAATAGGAGCGTCATACTCAAGTTTTGGGCGTATGCAGGCCTTGTATATTGTAGCCAGATCAGAGGGGGTGAAGAACTTCTTGTATCGTTTAAGGAAGACATTTCGCAGAATTTTTGGCGACCTCAAATATGTGATCGTTCCAACTGATAGTTGGGTTCATACACATTCCGAGGATGGAAAGTCTTTCGGTTTCAACAACGCAAGTGCCGTTCATGGATAACGGCTGATTATTTTGTGATCGCTTTAACGACAGTAGACAGCACTGGGTTTTGGAAGCATTAAATTCCACTCTATTCTTGTTTCCCCAATCGATTATGCTGTCAAGGTCGGAATTTAATGTGCTTAACATACGCTGCCGTTCTGAGTCTATGGCCGAAGTGGAGGGACGTGAGCCAAGGAACGAATATGAAAAGCTAAGGGTACCGACATCAGCGAAGGATGAATAGGATTAGAAGTAGCAGACAAGAGTTCGTTTATAAAAATGAGAAAGAGTCTCGGAGACAGAACTGAGCATTAATATAGCGAATATCAGACTTCAATCCATCCAAAACGACTTGTATTGAACGATCCGAAAGGTAATTTCTAATCCATTGAAGAAGAGACTCATCGATCCCAAAAGCACGCAATTTCGACAGGTGAGCCTGACGCCAGACCCTGTCAAATACCTTTGAAATATCAAGCGCAACAATCTTGCTTTCTCCTACATTGTGCAAAGATTGGTTCCACCATCTACCATCCACCATATGCCATCAGGCCACCAGTGGAACGGTTGCTTCGGAAGCCGTACTGCCGGTCATTAAGAAGCTTCCGGGACTCAAGATATTTCATAAGTTGACGGTTTATCAGCGTTTTTATGACCTTGGAGAGAAGGGACGATGGTGCTATGGGTCGGTAGGAGGTGAGTGACGAATATTCGCCCTTTCTAGGGACGGTTTGGACAAATGCAGTTTTCCACTTACTCGGAAAGAGCCCTGAGTAGTGGGACAGATGGAAAAGCTTACGCAGTGGTTTTGCCAGCGTAGAAGACCACCTCTTCAGAAGAGCAAGGGGTATACCATCCGGGCCAGCAGATTTGTGTATGTTTAGATCTTTAAGTACTCTTGCTCTGTACGAGCGCGAAAGTGGATTTGCTCCATGGATTCAATTTACGCTCTCAAGTACAGGCGGGGATAAAGTGCTATCTGGCAGCATTGAGCTAGCTGCAATGTGTGCAGCAAGCAAATTTACTCTGTCCAAAGAGCTGACAGCTGGAATGTCATTGCAAATGAGCATTGGGATCGAAGACGAGGCTGAATTCCTTATGTTTTTTACGAAAGACCAAAAGCTTCTGTTACTCTTAAGGCATTGTAGAATTGTTTGCCTCAACTTTTGGTCAAAGGATAATTTGACACGTCTTAGTAATGCATTACAGTCATTTCGGATCCGTTTAAACTTTTTCCGGTCTTCCTCAGAAGGGTTGGCTTCATAATCCCGGAAACTCAACTCTCTCATCCTGATAGCCTTTTTGCCGCTCGAGTCGTACCACGCGTTTACCTTAGGCTTGATGCTCTTCATTCTGTGAGGAATGAAGGACCTCATGCCCAGTGAAATAATGTTTGTGATCTCATCAGCAGCGGCATCCACGTCGCTATCGAGAAAGCATAGTGACCAGTTAAAATTCCTAAAGAAGTCGTTAAGTCCGCTCCTGTTGGCTTTCTAGAGTAGAGCCATACGGTTCTTTTCGGAATTTGTTTTGTAACTGTGTGGGAGGAGTACGAGAATTTGGTTGATACGACACAGTGGTCGGACGAACGTAGAGGCGACAATATGTCAATTGAATATATTTCAGGATGAGAGGTGAGAAACAAATCCAAGGTGTTGGCGGTATGATCTGCAATATCAGGTATTTGTGTTGGCTCATTCACAAGCTGGGTTAAATTATTTACCTCAGCGAAGATTTCAACACACCTTTCTTCCGGTGTTGTCTGTCCTGAATGTCGTGTGCCAAGCCAAGTGGAATTGTGTACATTGAAATCGCCCGCAATAGCGATTTCAGTGCGAGGATACAGGGATACAATTCTTGTGATGGAGTCGGACAGCGCATCAAACTCGTTACAAGTTGAGTTGCTGTCCAGGTTTGGACTTCTGTAAATAAAGCAGTAGTGGATTAAATGCTGACAAGGAGTTAAATTTAATTCCGGATTGGAACATTGGCCATATTGTGGTTGAATTTGGCAAGCAACATCACTACGCACATAAATGGCGAGACCGCGGTGTAAAAAGAATAAGGGCACCAAGCTATATCCAGGCCGGTTCAAGTCCGATAAATCGGTATTCACTTACCTGTGTTTCATTCAGCGCCAAGACAACTGGTTTAACGAGAGAGGTGGACGTAAACGGCAAAGAGATTAGTTCTCAGTTAATTGTTTATTAATGTATTTAATTTATTAGTTCTGTTGTTACTATGTAGCCTATGCTAACTCCTGTTCTGTGGCCTTAACGTGGCCTGTGGGACTAACAATGTCACCGTTATAAGCGGGCAACAACGGAGGCGTTCTATGGGATTGTAGCCACAAAAAGAATCTCCGAAACCTCTTACTCTCCGTTTTATCACGAAAAGGAATGAATATGCAAACCGGATATCATTCGAGCTTACGGTTGCTACATTGCCTCTTTTACCATCCCTCCGCCTCGTGAATCAAGCCACTTCTTTCCATAGTTCTAATGGAATGCATAATTCGGGGAGTAAGTTGCGAATATAAGTTCGTTGTTAGAAGTAACGTTTTTTCGAATTCGCTCAATTATAAGATTACTATTCACTTTGGTTTCGTTATACAATTCATTGCCCCTTTTGCGATCGAATTTTTTTGTACCCAGATTTGGAAGTTCTTGTTTTGAGACAAGCTTCTCGGACATCTTTTCCACCAGCCATGTACCATGACCAGCCGAACCAGGGCCGTTTAGCAGATCACATTTATCTTGTGAAGTTGACTGCTGCAAAACCACCTACGCTCCATGTAAAGGCTTTCTTGGCTTTAATTAGAGCTGGGATTCTCTATAATGTCTTGTAGACTACATGCCGCAAAAGAAATAAAATCTATCAGACACTTTTTTGCTGTCGCCCAAAAGCCTGAAGTTTCTAGATTGTACTTACCTCGTGGTGTCAAAGAACGTTGTTGAAATCAATGTAAATTGGTGTGGGTTAAAACGCTTCAAAGTTTTTGAGGATTTATCAAATGGCCTTAAACTTCAGGACAAACCGTCTTTCAGGCGCAGTATGTTAAGTGAACGCGGCTGTTGTGTGGCTTTCGATGTACCATTTATTCTGTTCCAGCTTAATGCTTGTTTCAGGATTTCTTGAATTGTCGTAAAGGCTTCTGCAACGGCTGCGACGATAGCAATTTCATATGTCAAGTCCAGCAGTTGTCAGCTTGTGGAAAGCAATGCCGTACTTCTTGACAAATTGAATGAATAAGTAACAATTGAGAGAGCCTTTGAATATCAGATTCAGATCGAATTGGGTTCGAGAAGGAGAGGAATACCGAATCTTTGGTGTACAGATCATTACCCGATCATGAGTAAAGGAAACATAGAAGAAAAAGAACATTTCGATTTCCTTGCAGATTGGAGCAATGAAATCCATCAAGTACATGGGTTTCCCGATTGAGTATCGACTCGAGGTCCAGCTCCCGTATGGGTAATGGAGGATACTCCAATCTGTTCTCCTTTTCCTGAGTTTTCAGAACGTCTTCTAATAAGGAATACTGGTGTAACAGGTTTACCACGATGCTGAGTATTACGTACCCGACGCAAGGAAGCGTCGATGATTGAATGTAGAGTGCCTGCAATAATCAGGATTCGGAGTCCGACTGCGAACAGTTTCCAAGTTTTTCTGACTGATCTGACTGAGTCACTAAGTAAGCGAGCATAGAGTCCTAGAATCTCCAAGTTATTGATGTTTATGGAGCAAGAAGAATTCATCACCCGAAAACTCGACGAGTTGAGTGTTTCCCTTTCAATCCTCGGTGCCAATGGCTTACTTCCTCAATGAAATATTCATCTGGACACAAGCGCCTTTCGAATTGTGCCAGAAGTAAAGGCACTCACACCAAAGGAAGTCATCACCATCAAACCAAAGTGTTTGGCAATCCCCAGTCCCTGGAGATTGTCTCGAAACCCATTTCACCTAGTACTCGCATCACCTTTCGCCATAAAAACGCATCGCCGCCACCACCACCGCCATCTGATTCGATTTCCTGCTCAGAACCCGAAAAGACCCCCACCACTAGTGACGCCACCCATCGCTTCTGGTCTATTTTGAGACGGTTCCCGCTGCGGAAAGCGCCCCTGCCGGCACTTCGTCGTCAAGCTCGTAAAATTGTCCAAAGAACAAATTAAAATTTTATGAATTATACGACTGAAGCAATTTAGAACTTCATCAGGCGCACGCCCATAAAACAGACAAAAGCCGAGCAGCGCGACAAAGTCTCGACGCATCAGATCCGGGATGGGCGGACGACTCCCTCTTGCACCTGCTCGCTCCATAAATCATCGAACGAAACTATCAACGGGTTCCATATCTCAACCTAACTACCCAATAATCTCTCCCGTGTCCCCATAAAAATATCTCAAACTACACAAAACACCGTGTATCCGTGCGCCTTTTGTGTGCAGCTCTGCTTATTTATACACTGGCCGTGGCCCACCGAATTGCCGCCTGCTGCCCGTCGCATCCTCCCGGCTGCGCGGCGGGTCACCACTGAGGCAACACCGAACGGAAGTCTTTTACATTAGGCGCGGACTAATGTTGCTCCAAAGCATCACGTTAATAGCTTTTATTGGGCTCTTCATCTTTCCGAATCGCTGGCGCAGCCAATTAAACAGGAATCCGGCAGTACGTTAGTTTATCACTTCAGGTTTCCCTGGAGTCCGGGATACAAAACTGATGTGTCACATAACCGCCTGGAATCCCGTTTTAAGAGCGGGCCACGGGGGGAATGTCGGGGGGGGGGGAGAACAATAAACCCAACTGCGGAGGAGCATATCCTGCGAGATGGTTTATGAACTCGTCTGAATGCACTTCCACACCGAGGCGGTCGGTGCATGTGCGTGCTTGGGTCGCTGTTTGTCGCCCGCGCGACAGTTCGAAGCGTCACAGCATCGCGTTCGACGCAATCAAATGGAAGAGGCATTCTTTGTTGGCACGTTGTAAAGTTTATCGGTCCGTGCCGGGAGGGGGACTCGGATGCGCGCTCGGCGCTCCACTGACGATGATTAAGACGACGATGATCAGTTTAGATTGATTTCGTTCACTTCAGCCGGGCGGGGGGCCGAGCACGGGGGAGTGCACTCAGCACGGTAGCCGCCGTCGTGGTCCCTCCCCAAACTCGAGTGCACACCGACAAGCCGCGACAAAAAATAGAATGAAGTGATTTATGTTCAACAGGCAAATCGAATTAATAGACTCCCGAGCCACTCTCTCGCGACTCGCGCCCGAGCATCGAGTGCCGGGCGGCGGCTTGGGTACTTGCTGTGTGCCACTGGTCGGTATGTAGTTGAGAATTTTAATTGTTTTCCTAAGTGGAAAACAAACACAACTCTCGACGGGGAAACACCCTCTGCCGCTGCAGCGAAGATACCGCGCCAGTTCGGGCACCGAATTGCCTCTCGCTCGTCTGGCTGGGGAGACTCATCTGGCGCGGTGCACAGGCTGCGTGGATGCCTTCGGTTTGTTGCTGTTGCTCCTAATGGATTTTCATGTCAGATACTCGGCGTATTTTTAAGATCTAATTAATTTTGAGGTTTTTCTTGTGCTGCTGCCGCGCCCGCTTCAGCTGCGTTTGTCGTCGATGTTCGACAATCACCGGGAGAGGGGGCCTGTTAATTTTGGTTTTATGAGATCATAACTTAAGTACCTCGGAGAGTGGATGAATTGGGGTTGAAGTCAGATGGATTGGATTACAGATTAAATGTGAATTCCGGTGTTCGGCTGTAATTGAATTTTATTTATGCCCAATCCGATGAGCGGGAGATGGATGTGCGCGGTGGCGTCGTCGGGTTGAGAAACAGTCTCATTTGGAAAATTCATGCGGTTCAGCTAAAGGGGCGGGCCACTTAAGTTAAGTGTGCACGAGCGCGCTGGGGAACTGGGTTGAGGCTTGCTCGGAGAGATTTACGCAAAGTTGTGCGCTTCGCGGTTGTGGCTTTCGACTAATTGGAGGAGGTTAAGCTATGGGAGACTTATTTATTTCCTGTTGTTGAGGCTGCTACATGTGGGAACTGCAATTAGGGGTGAAAAGATGTGCATGATGCTCTTTTGTGTTGATCATACAATTCGTCTACCCTCAAGGTAAACCAAAACCGACTGCAAATGGAAGTGCTTACAAAATCATTGCTGCCCTCATTTGTAAGATTCTTGAGGGGGACGGAGTCGTGAAGCATTTTTGGCCAGCGCACCTATCCACGAGCCGTGCGACAGTAACAACAGAGTCCACAAGACTGCGTGTAGGATAATGTGACACGCTCGTTATGCTTGAAGTCTGTGGTGTAGTTGCATAGTTTTGGACTCCAGGGTAAGTTCTTTTTGACTACTTCTGGTCAGTTCTCAATCAAATGCCAATTTGTGGGTTGGTTGTGACTTTGAATTTTTTGAACTAAGCACCGCTTGTTGTTGTTGACTACTACGTGACACCGCTTGATAGACTTCAAACCAATATGCCCTTCGAACTCCTTAGTCTTGATGGGGGTTCCAAGGTACATACTTTCCGCATAAAGCGTTGACAGCGAGGGACACAGCGACGTGCATGATGGCACCCAATAGCGCGAAACTTAAAAAAAATGCATTTCAAATATAGGGTTGGCAAGTAATTGCGGATTTTACTCAAACTTGAACTTTTAGGTTTGCTGGCATAGTCGAAATGTCAAACAAATTTTGTTTTTTTATCGTTGGTACTGCAACTGCCAATAAGTAAAAAATCTTTTTTGATCGTTTGTGTAGTTTTGTTTGGCTTCTGTTGAAAAATGCAAAATTAAAGCGAACGGAAAGGAAAAAATGCATCGGAAGCTCAAAAAAAGTTATGTGCTGTTTATGTTGACGAAACTTTTAAAGGAATATGTAAAAATTCCTCTTCTTCTTCTTCTTGTGGCGATAGAGTCCGGGGTGGACCTGGGCCTCAACCAACATGCATATCCAGCCAGCACGATCTTTCGCCAGCTGTCTCCAGTTGCGCACTCCAAGTTGGTTGAGGTCCTTCTCCACTTGTGTGCGCCACTTTAGTCTAAGTCGTCATCTGTTGCGTTGTCCCAATGGCACGGATTCAGAGACTTTTTGGGCCGGAGCAGTGGTGTCCATACGCTTTACATGGCTTAAAATGGCTAATCTTAAGCGTTGTATCCGTAGACGCTTGACCAGACGCATGTCGCTGTAGAGACCATAGAGTTCGTCGTTAAATCTTCTCCTCCAGATGCCATCAACGCAAACAGGACCATAAATCGCACACAAAACTTTTCTCTCAAAAAGACTAAGGGGCTTCCTCATCTGCCTTGGCTAACGTCCAAGATTCCGCGCCATAAAAAAGGACGGGGATGATCAAGCTGTTATATAAAGCGAGCTTAGTCCTTCGAGAGAGGGCTTTATTACTCAATTGCCTCTTGGGCCCAAAGAAACAGCGATTGGCAAGAGTGATTCTGCGTTTGATTTTGGTACTGATGTTGTTGTCCCTGTTTACCGTGGAGCCGAGGTAGGCGAAGTCCTTGACTACCTCGAAGTTTCCGCTGCCGAGTGTGACGCTCCGTGCAAGACGTCGATGTTGTGTGTCCTTTCTTGATGACAGCATGTACTTTGTTTTGCCCTCATTTACCTTCAAACCAGCAGACGCCTCATTCACGGCTCGCTGTGTTCGTCTCAACACGTTAATGCCATCAGCGTAAGCTACAATTGAACTGACTTTTGGAAGATCGTGTCTCTAGTGTTGACTACTGCATTACGCACAATCTTCTCAAGAGTTGTTAAGGAAGTCACATGAAGGCGACGCACGCCTTGTCTAAAACCTTTTTTGACATTGAAGGTCTCGGTGAGTTCTTGACCGAACTAGACGGAGCAGAGAGTGTTCTCCATTGTCATCCTACACAATCTGATGAATTTGGTAGGAATGCCAAAACAAGACACGGCAATGTATAGCTCGTCTCTATGCACACTGTCATATGCGGCTTTGAAATCGACGAATAGGTGATGAGTGCCAATTTGCATTTCTTGGGTCTTTTTCAGGATCTGCCGTAATGTGAAGATCTGGTCTATAGTGCACTTCCCTGGCCTGAAACCACACTGATAGGGACCTGTCAGATCATGGACAAACGGTTTCAGACGCTCACACAATACGGCAGAGAGGATCTTGTATGCGATGTTATGGAGACTAATCCCTCGGTAGTTGGCGCAGTCAAAGGGATCTCCTTTCTTGTGAACCGGGCAAACGACGCTGAGATTCCATTCATCGGGTATGCTTTCCTCTATATCTTACAAATGAGCTAGTGCATGCGCCCAACCAGGTCATCTCCAGCTGTTTTAAATAGTTCTGCGGGCAGTCCGTCCGCTCCAGCAGCTTTGTTCGACTTCAGCTTGGATATTGCTATCTTCACCTCGTCTAAGTCGGGGGGACGGAATGCTTGTCTATCATCGTCAAAATTGAGTGGAACATTCTGCTTAACAGCGGGATTTGGGAAGTAATCGCCGTTAAGGAGTCTACAGAAATGATCCTTCCAGATTCTCAGCACAGACTGCGACTCTACTACGAGTTGTCCGTTTTGGTCCCGGCAGGGTTTGGTTCGAACGTTGTATCCTTCAGATAGCTGTTTTACCTTTCGGTAAAACTTTCGGACTTCATTCCTGCCATAACACCTTTCTATTTCCTCGACCGCGCGCTTCTCATGCTCCTTCTTTTTCCTTTTGAGAAGCCGGTGCTATTCCCTTCTTTTCTGTTCGTAGAGCTCACGAACAGCCCTTGTTGTTCGACGCAGCGTCGCCTTATAGTCGTTTCGTTTAGCTGCGTGCGCTTGCCTGCACTCGTCGTCAAACCATGGGTTCCTTCTGGGAGGTGACGTGAAACCCAGCACATCAGTGGCAGCTTCGTTGATGGCTTCTTGACAACGTTTCCATTCTTCTTCTATGCTAAGTGCAGGAAGCGTCGAACTCTGAGCGAGTTTCAGGGAGACTCGTTTGACAAAGTTCCCAGCAATCGACTGCGATTGTAGCTTTTCGACGTCAAACCGTTTTGGCCTTTCTCGACTCCGTTGCTCTCTCGATATCCGGGTTCTTACCTTGGCTACAACAAGGTGATGATCCGAGTCGATGTCTGCACCTCGGAAGGTTCGGACATCGAGAATACTGGAGGAGTGTCTGACGTCGATCGCAAAGTGATCAATCTGGTTGACGGTGGATTGATCAGGGGATCGCCAGGTCCCTTTGAATGTCCAGGTGTGGAAACCGCGTGCTAGCCACAGAGAGGTTCCGCCCCGAGGCGAAGTCCAACAGCCTGTGTCCGTTTCCGGATGTGTTGTCGTGCAGGCTGTGTTTACCGATGACTCCAGCAAAGATGTCCTCCTTTCCCAGCTGAGTGCAAAATCTCCTAGAACGATCTTAGTGCCGTAGCTGGGACATCGATCGTATGTTCTTTCTAGAAGATCATAGAAGTCATCCTTGATGTTGTCATCCTTCTCCTCTGTCGGGGCGTGAGCGCATATTAGGCTGATGTTCCCAAATTTAGCCTCGATGCGGATTGTCATGAGGCGTTCGCTGACTGGGTCGTAGCTCAAGACTTTTTGCCTAAGTCTGCCTCGAGCAACAAATCCGCATCTGAATTAGCGCTGCCTTCTCTCTCTGTAGCAATTGCTGTAGTAGATATTCTACTTCAGCGTTTTTATACCAGGCCTGTCCCATCGCACTTTTTTGATGGCGGCAAAGTCTGCCTTGTAACAATCAAGGGCCTCCGCAAGTTCTTCGGCTGCACGTGGTCTGTTAAGGGACCTCACATTCCACGTGCAAAACTGAAAATCGTTGTCCTTAAAACGTGTGCTAGGGTCGTCAATAGTTGGACCTACATTATCCGAAGCATTTCGTGTTGTGATGGCTATCCAGGGGGCCCCGCGTGGAGGCTGTATGTCAACTTGACCTAGGCACTAACGAAGATAGCCTTGGCAGCTCGCCATGTTAAGCGCAATCAACGACGTTACCTCGCGTGCACAGGCCCATAATAATATTAACTGTTGGCGCTGCAGTCCAAAGGGGGACCAGGGCCTAGCTTGCTCATCAACTGCGCGTGTTGTGCGCTCTACTGATCTCTCACGAGTAGAAGGGACTTACAGTTTTTTGCCGACTCCGAACGGCGAAATTTGAGAAGCTTTTTCTTAGACGGTTATTACTCTTTGAGTGTTGTCAGCAGCTCGAGGCCGGTGAGGTGGTGCCGTGAAAAATTCGAAAAATTGGTGTTGAGCTGGGAATCGAACCTACACCCTTCGGCGTGAGCGCCGCACTCTACCCACTACGCCACGGCGGCCCTGGAATTCTTGTCTATCATCGTCTAAATTGAGTAGAACATTCTGCCATACAGCGGAATTTGGTCCTCTGTTTTTCATCTTTGGTCACTCGGTAAAGTCACCACATACTCCTGACCTTGCACCATCTGATTACTTTTTATTTCGATCTTTGCAAAACTTCTTGAATGACAAAAAACGTCAATAGTGATGATGTTGTCAAATCGTATCTGGTCCGTTTTTTTCTGATAAGAGCTAGAAGTCTTATGAAAATGGATTTATGATTCTGCCTGAAAGGTGGCACAAGGTTATTGCGCGAAATGGGCAATGGATTACAGAATAAAGCTATTTCGTTCCATGAAAAAATTGTCTTTAATTTTTTAAAAGAAAAATCCGCAATAATTTAGTTTTCAACTCTGTAAATTTAAGGACTCATACACATTGGCTTTGTGCAGATCTCCTTCCCCTTCGTTTGTGCACACAGACCGTCACCCATAGTCTGTGCTGGAAAGGTGCAAGTGCAAGTAATCCGATTCTACAGCTTCGACCACTTTTTGTGGCCTTCCCGTTTTTGGTCGGGCCTTCCATCGATGGTGGGATCTCTCGGCGGCACAACCAGAGATGTTATGACTCTTCAGGATTCTGGCTGAACAAGCACATGCCCCTAAAGTTCTTCTTCTTCTTTGATTGGCTCCAAATTCTGCAATGGAAATGGGCCTCACCAACATATCTCTCCTTCTTGCACGATCTCTCGCCAGCTACTTTTTGTTACGCACTCCAAGTTGTATGAGGTCCTTCTTCACTTGTTGGCGCCATCTCAGCCTTAGGCGTCCTCTGTTGCGTTGTCCCCAATGGCTGGGATTCGAAGACTTTTCAGTCCGAAGCAGTGGTGTTCATACTCTTTACATGGCCTAGCCATCTTGAATTTGAAGACGCTTGACCCTGAGCATGCCGCCATACAGCCCATAAAGTTCATCGTTGAATCCTCTCCTCCAAATGACATCAACGCAAACAGGCCCAAAAATCGGTTCAGAGACAACTACATGTGGATAAACGTCAGAAAGAAATTTGCGGCACTTCTGGTATCTCTAGACAGAAAAGACTGCAGACTACTTCTACTTCTCTCAGCACTTAAGTGTGCCCGGGCTTAGCGGTGCTACTTTCTGCGACGTTTCTAGAGAAGGAAAAGACACTGCAGATCATTTCCTTTGCCAATGTTTCGCCTTTGCCTGGATTAAGTCGCGGCTGTTTGGTGCTGATGGGGTTGGAGCTGACACTCTGGTCTCTTCGCCATAGAAGTGTATGTTTGCATTCCTCCGGAAGACAAAGAGATTTCACTAAATTTAGGTTACTGCCTGGCACTGGAATGGACCCGTTTTCGACTCTGTTTGATTCAGTCTAGTGTTGTCCAAGCTCCATACTTTGGGTGCTCCCCCTTTATCCCACTTAAGCGAGCTATAGAACGCGCAAAATGACCGCTTTCAAACTTAGTTATGGTGTATTAGGTCTTCAGGGTCGCCACGCTGTGTACAAGCTTTTGGACCCGACAGGTCCATATGCAATGGCTGGAAAAAACCTTAGTTTTTCTTCTATTCTATCTGCGACAAAATTATTTTCGGACAGCAAAGCTCCTACTGAGACGGATGAAGTTCCCCCTATTCCCAGTAGGGAAAGACGATGACCTTTCAGTCGTCCGATTTCTAAATGTGTATCCAATTCCATTCATCATCTCAATGTTGTCTGCCCTCCTTTACAACCTGCCCCGCTTAGCTGGCTAAAACAGATCTTAAAAGTTTCGCCCCAAATTCCACGCCGCGGAACACATGTCGGACGTAAATTCTCGAGAGACACTCGTTGATTTGCGATCCTCGGCTTTCTCCGAGAAAACGTTTGATCCCCGATCGCTGTCCCCTCCCCCATCTTATCCACCCCTCGAGCAGTGCAGACGGAATGTAAGGATAACGCCGATATTTCGCCCATAATTGTGTCTCCGCCTTTCGCGTCATCCCATCGGTGCGAAACAATCGTCGTGACAGCGAGGAATTCGCGGCCCGCCCCCGCCCGTTCGCACCATCATGCATCATCTGTCTATGACTTCAAAGACCCTCCCTGCCCGCCTCATTCGCCTCCCTGAGTCTATTTACAAACATTCTCGCCACCACCGTGAGGAGGGAATTAATTGTACAATAAACTGCACACTTCTGCTCCGTGCTTCCTCAATAAATCATACAATGTGCGCCATATAGCTGCGGACGCTCCGCGCCGCGCAGCACTTAATCGAGATGAGGACGCGACGACACCAGCCGCGGCCCATCGATTCCCATGGCACAACTCAACCGCAGAAGTGTCTCAGATTCAAACATTTTCAAATTTTCTATAAATCGTTCGTTCCAGCGTCAGCCGCGAACCCCGACACCGACACCGTCACCGACAACGCCACGGACACAGACACGCGGGAGTGTTTGTTTTTCTTTTTGATTTGAGAGTTTTAATTTATTCGCTCATCATCGTCATAAATTAGCCGGGGAGGGCGCGAGGAAGGCCAGGCAGGCACTTGTCAAAAATAAAATCAAGCCCCACAGGCTGTGATGTGACTCCAACGACTGCCCCCGGGGAGTGCGAGAACGTAACACGCCGCGTATCCCTTTTAATTGATGGCATTTTATTCATTTCAATTGAATTTTAATTACTCCGACGTCACCGAGGAATGCCGGAGTCGTTTGCCGAGGATGCGTCGTCCTGCCCCGCGAGTGGTTCTCCTGGGCGGATGGCATCCGAGTGCACATTTGCGGCATTGTTGCCGCTGCCTGTGTGGCAGGCATGCCAGTCGGCACGATCAGATGACAGGCTGCTGCGAGACCGGTCGCTTGGAGAAGGGCTTGTCGCACATTCGCCGAGACCGCCATTCGGGTGCACTCAAGTGCGAGACAAGTCAAACAGAAGACACGCAGAATCCTAATTGCCAGAGCCTAGGGCTGCTGTCGGCGCAGGAGGGGTCCAACAAACAAATCGCTTACATATCAGCGACGTAGACTTGTCTTCCTGTATTTTTAGTTAAGTCGGCTAATCTCACACTACCCATCCCCGCCGGCTCTCGTGCGGATGGACGCCGAAAAATATTACGGCGACACATCGCCGTACTTGAATTACTCGCAGGAAGAGCGGCGTTTTCTGCGACATCTGCACAATGGACTGCGGAGAGCAGCGACGAGCTGATGGGTGGCGGTATCGAATGGCCCCCCACCGGGCTATAAATACACTCACGCCGCGGAGCGCTGTCTCTGGGAAAAGTTCGCGCTCTGCGGTGTCAGACGGGCCGTATAGTCGGATTTCTAGCGTTTCGGCATTGTTACCTGCGCCTGGCGGGGAATGGGCGACAATGGCAACTGAACACTGATAATCAAGTGCTGAGCTGAGCAGATTTTCGAGCGATTCCGGAAAATTACCGCCCCGGACGGTGCGGCCCTCTCAATTGGCCGTGTAATTGTTTAGCCAGCACCGGTGCAACATGACGACGACGCGGTGCTCTGTGTGTTTCGGTGTGTTGTTGGGTATCGTATCTCCGGGCGCGTTGTAGTGATGCGCACGTTGTGGGGAGGTGGTCACCGGAGAACCCCAGTGCCGGCCGCAATTCGGCAAAAATATTAAACTGACGAAAAACTGACGCTAATTGCTTGGGACTGTGCGGGAATAAACGCTTGGGAGAATGATGAGTCGATTGTTGGATAAAATTTCTCGGACATAAGTGATTTGGAAACTTGGCGCGGATACGAGTTGAAACGAAAGTTGACTTGTCCACAAGCTAAATGTGGGCAAATGAAAGAAATGGGAACAAGCCGTGCAGGCGATGAGGGGAGATTCGCGGCGGTTACATAGAATATTTGCAAAGATGAAGCATAATGCCAAATTGTGCGTAATACGAAGTTTGCAAAGGTGAAGAGGTGCAGCCTAATGCCACACTGTGCGGAATACGAATTCCGCATCCAGAGGGATGGGCTGACTTAAGTCCTGGAGTCTTTTGAATTAAAGGAAAGCCAAATAAACTCGAAGCTCTTCAATCTTTGCACTTAAAGGACAATCGCTACGAAAGAGGTGTGTAACAGAAATTTAAGAATTACGACTTTGACTGTGGACTCAGTTGAGAATCTGTAATTAATGAGTCTTTGAATTTGAGCCATTAGGACAACGTTACAAAGGATGTTCTCAAACCAAATGGTGATGATGGTTGATGCGCTAAAGTGGGTGCGGCTGGTAAACTATCCTGCAGGCTCAAGAAGCTTGTGGGTTGGATTCGGACAAGGGAGAAGACGGTGCAGATAAGGAAGGATTCCTTTTCCTCTTTTGGCCACATTTACTCAAACTCAAACTTCTCTCAAAATCTGGCTAAGCCATGTCAGCTTGATGAAAAATGAAGCTTCCTCTAAACTCACGCAATCACATTGTTTCTTTCTACCTAAATCTGAGACCATTTTATCTGAACTTCTTTGACATTCAGGCACCTAGGTCATTTCTTCGGTCATATCTCCATTCAAATCGAGTTTATTGAGATCGAGTCCGTTGATAGATTCTCAACAGGCAAAGACATTGATTGACTCTGTAGATTCTGATTCACAACAGGCAAAGACATTGATTGACTCTGTAGAATGAGACCATCACATGCCGAAGGTTCCAAGTTTGATTTACGGGCTGAATATTCTGCATTTTCCAGCACCTCCCCTTTCGAGTTGTTGACACTTAACGAGTAATAATTGTCGGTAAAAAAAACTGCAGTGGCCGCCGTGGCGTAGTGGGTAGAGTGCAACGCTCACACGCCGAAGGGAGTAGGTTCGATTCCCGGCTGAACATCTCGAATTTTTCGCGGCACCACCTCTTTCGAGCTGCTGACAACACTCAAAGAGTAATAACCTTCAATGAAAGCTTCTCAAACTTCGCCATTCGGAGTCAACAAAAAACTGTAGGTCCCTTTTGCTCGTGAGAGAACAGTAGCGCGCACAACAGGAGTAGTTGATGAGCAAGCTAGGCTCCGGTCCCCCTGTGGACTGTCGCGCCAACAATTATTATTAACTCAACGTTGATTGCGCTCAGTAAGGCTACACGCGTTGAGGACGTTTAAGAAAAATTGGTTTGGATGGCGCTTCAGTATACAACGGTCCAGAGTTTAGCTTCTTCAAGCCACGTCTCATAAAGCTAACTTCAATCAATGTTAGATATCCAAGCGGTGGATTTTCGGAGGGCTTTCGCAGACAATTTGTACGTTTTAAGTATTGTCAGCAATTCAATACAGATGACGCTGTAAAGGTGGGCCAGTTCAGAAAGGAAAGCTTAGACCACCACCCCGTGACACAAACCAGAAACATTTAATTTTCATAGAAATTTGGGCACGGCGTTGGGACGTTGGTATTACGTTCAAGTTTGACAGATTTGTTAGACACGTTGGATGATGTTGTGAACCTCATTCGCGTACGAGAAACCTACTGGAGCCACGATTACATTCTCCAACACTCCCCTATCGCCGAGGGCAGAGTCTCAAATTAACCTATTACAGGATGTTGAAGCTAAGGCCACGCTGCTTGGATTCTTGACGAGTATTCAGTCCTGGTCCTGGTCTTAAAGTTTTGGCGTGTCAAAGAGAAGCTTCCAAAATTCTCAATTTTTTGAATCGAATTTAAATTGCAGGTCACTGCACAATTTCGAGCAAACCCATAAGAGATGTCATTCTTTTAGTGTTTCCCACTTGGTAAGGGTTGTGATCGCCGTGACGTAACGAGTTGAGTGTGACACTCACGCGCCGTGGATCCCAGGCTCGGTTCCCGGGCTGAACACATCACATTTTTTATGGTACCACCACTTTCAAGCTGCTGCCAACACTGTCTATTAAAAAGCTTCTCAAACTTCGCCATTCGGAGTCGACAAAAAACTGTAGGTTCCTTCTACTTGTGAAAGAACAGTAACGCACGCCCATTCGATATGAAAAATTCGAGCAGAAGGCGCTTAACATTTAAACCGAACTTTAAATCACAATGTTAAACCAAAGCAACAACCTTTCTTACTAGAGACTCTCTCCAATTGAATAAACCGCTAAAAAGTTGGGCATTCTCGGTCGCAACTCCTGTTTGATCTATCAGACCGGCTGGGGCGATGTCGGAGTCTGCCTAATATCTGACATAAAGGATTCGGAAGTGTGAATTTTTGTTAGTGGACCAATTCAAGTCAACATACGGGCATAACATGATTTGTTTTGCGAAGCTAAACGCAGAATTTACACTTCTGAACTCTGCTCACTTTCGCCAAGTGCATTGTCAGAGTTGGTTTTCAGGTGCCTACGACTGACATGAGGGGGCGATTTCGTGTTGATTTGAGCAACATTCGCGGACTGAGAACTAATCTCTTTGCCGTTTACGTCCACCTCTCTGGTCATAAACCAGCTGTTTTGGCGCTAAATGAAACACAGGGGGGTGAGAATACCGATTTATCGGATTTGAACCTGCCTGAATATAGTTTGGTGCCCTTATTCTTTATGTGCGTAGTGATGTTGCTCGCCAAATTCAACCACAATATGGCCACTGTTCCAATCCGGAATTAAATTTAACTCCTTGTCAGCATTTAATCCACTGCTGTTTTATTTACAGAAGTCCAAACCTGGACAGCAACTCAACTTGAGTTCGATGCGCTGTCCGACTCCATCACAAGAATTGTATCCCTGTATCCTCGCACTGAAATCGCTATACCGGGCGATTTCCATGTACACAATTCCACTTGGCACACGACATTCAGGCCAAGCAACACCGGAAGGAAGGTGTGTTGAAATCTTCTTCTTCTTGTGGCGCTACAGTCCGGGGTGGACCTGGGCCTCAACCAACATGCCTCTCCAGCCAGCACGATCTTTCGCCAGCTGTCTCCAGTGGCGCACTCCAAGTTGGTTGAGGTCCTTCTCCACTTGTGTGCGCCACTTTAGTCTAGGTCGTAATCTGTTGCGCTGTCCCAATGGCACGGATTCAAAGACTTTTCAGGCCGGAGCAGTGGCGTCCATACGCTCTACATGGCCTAGCCATCTTAAGCGTTGTATCCGTAGACGCTTAACAAGGCGCATGTCACTGTACAGCCCATACAGTTCGTGGTTGAATCTTCTCCTCCAGATGCCATCAATGCAAACAGGACCAAAAATCGCACGCATAACTTTTCTCTCGAAAAGACTAAGGGCTTCCTCATCCGCCTTTGCTAACGTCCAAGATTCTGCGCCATATAGTAGTCCTAGACTACCACGAAGTTTCTGCTGCCTAGTGTGAAGCTTTGTGATGTTGGGTGTCCTTCCTTGATGACAGCATGCACTTAAATTGAACGCCCGACCCATCATTGGCGGCTCGCTCTGTTTGTCCAATCACGTCAATGTCATCAGCGTAAGCTAGCGATTAAAATGACTTCTGGAAGATCGTGCCTCTGGTGTTCACTTGTGAGTTGCGTACGATCTTCTCGAGGATGATGTTAAGGAAGTCACATGACAGTGCGCTGCCTTGTCTAAAATCTTTTTTGACATTCGGTGAGTTCGTTCCCGACCTTGACGGAGTAGCGAGAGTGATCCATTGTCATCCTACACAAACTGATGAATTTGGTAGGAATGCCAAAACAAGACACGGCAATGTATAGCTCGTCTCTATGCACACTGTCATATGCAGCCTTGAAATCGACGAATAGGTGATGAGTGTCAATTTGCATTTCTTGGGTCTTTTCCAGTATCTGCCGTAATGTGAAGATCTGGTCTATAGTGCACTTCCCTGGCCTGAAACCACACTGATAGGGACCTATCAGATCATGGACAAACGGTTTCAGACAGAGAGGATCATGTATGCGATGTTATGGAGACTAATCCCTCGGTAGTTGGCGCAGTCAAAGGGATCTCCTTTCTTGTGAACCGGGCAAACGACGCTGAGATTCCACTCATCGGGCATGCTTTCCTCCGACCATATCTTATAGATGAGCTGGTGCATGCGCCCAACCAGGCCAGCTCCAGCAGCTTTGTTCGACTTTAGCTTGGATATTGCTATCTTCACCTCGTCTAAGTCGGGGGACGGAATGCTTGTCTATCATCGTCCAAATTGAGTGGAACATTCTGCCTAACAGCGGGATTTGGGAAGTCATCGCCGTTTAGGAGTTGAAATCTTCGCTGAGGCAAATAATTTAACCCAGCTTGTGAATGAGCCAACACAGATACCTGATATTGCAGATCATACCGCTAACACCTTGGATCTGTTTCTCACCTCTCATCCTGAAATATATTCAATTGACATATTGTCGCCTCTAGGCTCGTCCGACCACTGTGTCGTATCAACCAAATTCTCGTACTCCTCCCACACAGTTACAAAACAAATTCCGAAAAGAACCGTATGGCTCTACTCTCGAAAGCCAACAGGAGCGGACTTAACAACTTCTTTAGGAATTTTAACTGGTCACTTTGCTTTCTCGATAGTGACGTGGATGCCGCTGCTGATGCGATCACAAACATTATTTCGCTGGGCATGAGATCCTTCATTCCTCCCAGAATGAAGAGCATCAAGCCTAAGGTAAGCGCGTGGTTCGACTCGAGCTGCAAAGAGGCTATCAGGATAAGAGAGTTGAGTTTCCGGGATTATGAAGGCAACCCTTCTGAGGAAGACCGGAAAAAGTTTAAACGGATCCGAAATGACTGTAATGCTTTAATAAGACGTGTTAAATTTTGACCAAAAGTTAAGGCAAAAAATTTTACAATGCCCCAAGGGTAGCAGTAGCTTTTGGTCTTTCGTAAAAAACATAAGGAATTAAGCCTCGTCTTCGATCCCAATGCTCATTTGCAATGACATTCCTGCTGTCAGCTCTTTGGACAAAGCTAAGCAGCTAGCTCAATGCTGCCAGGTAGCACTTTGTCCCCGCCTGTACTTGAGAGCGTAAATTCCTCCATGGGGCAAATCCACTTTTGGCACTCGTACAGAGCAAGAGTACTTAAAGATCTAAACATACACAAATCTGCTGGCCCGGATGGTATACCCCTTGTTCTTCTGAAGAGGTGGTCTTCTACGCTTGCAAAACCACTGCGTAAGCTTTTCCATCTGTCCCACTACTCAGGGCTCTTTCCGAGTAAGTGGAAAACTGCATTTGTCCAGCCCGTCCCTAGAAAGGGCGAATATTCGTCACCCACCTCCTACCGACCCACAGCACTATCGTCCCTTCTCTCCAAGGTCATAAAAACGCTGATGAACCGTCAACTTATGAAATATCTTGAGTCCCGGAAGCTTCTTAATGACCGGCAGTACGGCTTCCGAAGCAACCGTTCCACTGGTGACCTGATGGCATATGGTGGATGGTAGATGGTGGAACCAATATTTGCACAATGTAGGAGAAAGCAAGATTGTTGTGCTTGATATTTCAGAGGTATTTGACAGGGTCTGGCGTCAGGCTCACCTGTCGAAATTGCGTGCATTTGGGATCGATGAGTCTCTTCTTCAATGGATTAGAAATTACCTTTTGAGTCGTTCAATACAAGTCGTGTTGGATGGATTCAAGTCTGATATTCACCTTGGTATTCCCCAAGGCTCAGTTTTGTCTCCGACACTCTTCCTCATTTCTATAAACGATCTCTTGTCTGCTACTTCTAATCATATTCAATCCTTCGCTGATGACGGTACCCTCAGCTTTTCATATTCGTTCCTTGGCTCACGTCCCTCCACTTCGGCCATAGACTCGGAACGGCAGCGTATGTTAAGCACATTAAATTTCGACCTTGACAGCATAATCGATTGGGGAAATAAGAATAGAGTGGAATGTAATGCTTCCAAGACCCAGTGCTGTCTACTGTCGTTAAAGCGATCACAAAATAATCAGCCGTTATCCATGAACAGCACTTGCGTTGTTGAAACCGAAAGACTTTCCATCCTCGGTATGTGTATGAACCCAACAATTAGTTGGAACGATCACATATTTGAGGTTGCCAAAAATTCTGTGAAATGTCTAGACTTCCTTAAACGATGCAAGAAGTTCTTCACCCCCTCTGATCTGGCTACAATATACAAGGCATACATACGCCCAAAACTTGAGTATGACGCTCCTATTTGGTCAGGTGCTTCTAAGACCTCCCTGCACCTGCTGGATAGAATTTAAAAGCGAGCGATAAAACTTATAAGTGACAGTAATATTGCGAAGCCGAGTTAGACTCGTTAGAACACCGACGTAATGTCGCATCGTTGTCACTCTTTTATCGCTATTTGAACAAGAAAAGCTCAGATGAATTAGCCAGTTGCATTCCTCCCTTTCAAGAATTCACCCGCAATACACGCCTTGCTAGGAAAGCCCACCAATTCACCCTCAAGCCCTCTTTCTGACGTACTGTCAAATTCAGAGACTCGTTCTTTAGCCGCACTACACGAATCTGAAATGCTCTTCCCAGGTCGATTTTTCCTCCTCATTACAATCCACAGACATTTAAAACTAATGTGCATCGGCACCCCCTTTCCCTCTCTTCCTCTATACCTTCGGCCCGTGCTGTGACTTGATCCGGTCACTTAAGGGTACTCGCAACCCCTTTTGCACGCGTCAATTATAAAAAAAAATTGTTTTGCTTCTTTGGTCTTTATGTGTGTCCTTCCCATTACTCACCATTTTCACATCGGCGACTTTGTAAAGAAACAAAATCGAAATATTGTTCGCAAACTGGGCATGGTTTGCCCATTAAGTGCTTCTCTTACCTCACAATCCCGCGTCGATATTCAACTGTGAGTCAAATTCATATGGAGAGTGAAGGTATTTGACGAATATAAGACGAAGGTTCCTCAAATTGCATGCTTTTCTCCGCTTTTTCCTCACCCCAAAGCATTGTTTCACAACTGCACTATGGTAAAATGGAGTTCTCAACATAGACCAATTTATTTCGGAAACTCAAAATCCAGACAAAGTAAAATTCCAACAAAATTTAACACAGAAAAAAGTTTTGATAGCGAAAGGCACATAGCATCTTGTAAGCTGTCGTGCCTTATTCCTCAGTTATCGAGAAAAAAATTAAAATAAATTGGATTACTTCAGAATTTATTTTGAAAGTTAAAACTTATTTCCGGGTGACATGTCCTCCTCTCCATCATTCAAACACCCTGCAATAAATGCCAGGCCATTCCAGGAAGATACACAAATTGTTCAATAATTTGCTGCCGTTTCTAGGATATTCATCAGTTCTGCCATAGAGTTATTTAGAGAAATTTAGTTCTCCCAACAGCTTCACGATAGTAGGTCAATTCAAACATTTGACAAATTTCAACTATTCGGACGCACCTGTTTTAGGAGAATTAATCATTCCGAAAACGAATGGTACACATTCACACTCACACTGACCAAATGAATCTTCCTTTGGCATCTTAACGTCTCTCCCTGGACTCGGCAGATTAATGTGCTTCAAGTATTCCTTCAACAGCGACATGTGCTCGGCTTTTATGGTTCTCCCCTTGCTTTACAAAATAGTCACAAATAGTCAGGCCACAAACCTCTCCAGCTAGGGATATTTTTTCCAAGGCGTTTGTGCTTGACAAGAGTAATGGTATGCGTAATCTTCATTTGGGCCATTCTCTGCGATGAGACTGATTCGCTAGCAGTCGTCGTACGCTGTGTCAATTTGCCTGATGTAACCAGAAATAGCCGGTTTACAGTCAACACGATGAAGCTTACTTTTGGTTGCAGGGATGCGTCAGTAAGCAAATCTGCCGTATCGGAAGAGATGATTGTCCTCGAGTGTATGTTGAGACACCGTTACATCTGCAAACCCTGGCTTTTCGGTGTTGTTGGGGAAATGTTGGTCCGCCAGAATGTTGCAGGCAATGATAACAGCCATAATGCCACTGACTTTTTCGCCCAATAATTAAATAACCACGATGTGCAGGAGCTGTGGTTTCTAAAATTGACGCATCACGCCACATAACTCGTGTCAAAACTGATTTACTGATCGAAACGTTTAGTAACCGCAAAATTTCTCGTTACGGTTTCTTGAATTGACCCTAAGATCGCACCATTGTAAGCCGCTTTACCATTTTCTGCGGGGATATGTAAAGTCGTTAGATAACCCGATAGGATTGACCATTTAAAATACAACATTCACCGCGTAATTGTCGATTTGCGGACAAAAGTGTTAGAAGTCCTCACAAACTGTATACATTGTCCACATATGCCTGCAAAAGTAACAAGTCATCGAAAATTGGACTTTCATCTCAGTTTATGTTGAACGCTTCCCAGTAATAAAAGGTATCCCAACAAGAACGGAAGACTTACATTTGAAATAAAACGCAGATATTTAAAAAATCGTAAATTCTTTATTATATCGCAAAGCACCAGGTATACCAGTATTTTTGAGCGTCAAGATACAAATGCCTCGATAGGGAACATTTGTTGTGAACGAGCCCTTATTTTTTTTTTGTTTGTTTGCTATGACATCTGAGAAAAATATTTAGTATACATCAAGTCATTGAACAGGCAACATCATACTTTTTCATCGTGTTAAAAATGTCGAATTTTGTACCAGAAAGTGATGATTTGCGGAAAGCATTAATTTTTTGTTTTCATTTGAAGAAAAGTGCTGCAGAGTCGCATCGAATGCTTGTCGAGGCATATGGTGATCATGCTCTATCGGAAGCAACATGCAAAAGATGGTTTCAACGGTTCAGAAATAATGATTTTGATGTGAGAAATGAAGAACGTGGAAGACCACCAAAAAAGTTTGAAGACGCCGAGCTGGAAACGATATTGGATGGAGATGACACTTCAAAAGCAAATGGCAGCAATGTTAAATGTTGCACAACAAACAATTTCTGACCGTTGAAAAGCTATGGGAAAGATCAAAAAGTGTGGAAAATTTGTGCCACATAAATTGAACGAAAGACAGATGGAAAAACGGAAAAAGAACTTGTGAAATTTTACTTCAAAGACACGAAAGAAAATCGGTTTTGCATCGGATTGTTACTGGCGATGAAAAATGGATTTATTTTAAGAATCCTAAACGGAAAAAAATCATGGGTTAATCTGGGACAACCATCAACATCGACTGCAAAACCAGATCGATTCGGCAAGGAGACGGTGCTGTGTGTTTGGTGGGACCAGAAAGGTGTGCCGTACCACGAGCTCCTAAAACCTGGTGAAACCGTTAATACTGATCGCAACCGACAACAAATTATCAATTTTCACCATGCATTGATCGAGAAACGACCGAATGAGCCAGAAGACACGGCAAGATAATTTTGCTCCATGACAATGCACCTGCACACAAAGCAAAACCAGTTCAGGATAAAATCAAAACACTTGGCTGGGAGCAGCTACCCCACCCGCCGTATTCACCAGACTTGGCTCCTTCCGACTACCACTTGTTTTAATCGATGGGACACGCATGCGCTGAGCAGCACTGTGATTCCTACGAGGAGTTCGAAAATTGGGTGTCTGATTGGTTTGCTTTAAGAGACGAACAATTTTTTTGGCGTGGTATTCACAAATTGCCAGAAAGGTGATCGAAATATGTGGAAAACAATTGCAAATACTTTGAATAAATTGTTTTTACTTTCCCATTAATAATTAGTGTTTTATTTAAAAAAATAAAATATACCGTTATACCTGGTGGATAGGATAAGGTTATGTGTGGAATAACACATCGGCCCGATGGCGGCCGCGGCTTTGCTGGCACATACGCGATCTTTTAATGAAATTTTCAATAACCGTTTTGCATAAACGCTGCGGTATTTCATTGAGGCAGCGTCCAGTTTTCTCTTTTAAGGCTGGAGTCGTCGTCGGCTTATTCGCATAAACCATCGACTTCAAAAAACTCAAAAAAAAAAGTCCAATGGCGTTAAATCGCACGATCTAGGCGGCCAATTCTGGTCTCCAAAACGTGAAATAACACAATCGGGAAATGACTGATGCAGAAATTGAATTGTTTCTCTGGCTGTACGAGATGTGGCGCCGTCTTGTTGAAATCACATTTCCTCCGCATTAATTTTTTCAATTCTTGGCACGAAAAAATGGGTTATTGTTTCACGATACCGAACACCATTGACTGTTTGCGCTTGACCTAACTCATTTTCATAAAAAAAGTCCAATTATTCCTCCTGCCCATAATCCACACCACACAGTGACACGTTGATTTGATCAGTGACACGGTGCATTTGCTTCTCGTGAATCACTCGAGGAATTTCCTCGCCCCAAATGCGACAATTCTGCCTATTGACGAAGCCATCAATATGGAAATGGGCCTCGTCACTAAAGATGATTTAATCGGCATAATCAGCATTTTCATGTTGTCTCTCCAATACCCATTTAAAGAACTCCCTTCGCTGTGCATGGTCAGCTGGCTTCAGTTCCTGAGTCAATTGAACTTTGGTTGCATGAAAATGCAAACCTTTCGTCAAAATTCGGTGCATAGTCGATTTGGAAACACCAATTTGCTGAGCTCAGTGTCGAATTGAGGTGGATGGAGCTTGACCGACATCATCACGTACAGTTGCGATATTTTCGGTCGTTCGACCCGGTCGAAGGCGCGTTGTTGTCCTTACATCAGTTATAGACCCAGTTTCAGCAAATTTTTCCATTAATCCCTTTACAGTTGAACTTTTTGGAGCATTATTGTAACCCCAAATTGATCGCAATTTGCGAACTGTAGACGCAAAACTTTCATCATTTTGGTAAAACAATTTCACAATGAAGATGCGTTGTTCATTCGTATAGCGCTCCATTTTTATTAACCTTATACCTTCTACTAACAAACAATAATAATTGTTCAAATGTCAAACAATGACAATCCGAATGGCGCCAAATTTAAATCTTGCGTTCTTGTTGGAACACAAGAAAATTGTCTTTTAAATAAAATGCATTTCATGTAAGTTCAAAAATATCATCTTTATTCCATTTCATTTGTAATTCCTACACCTTTGAAGGAAACATCGTATAGATTTCCAGTATTCTTTATAGCGGTGCTGCCAACTCCACCAAAAAGGAACAATCAATTTATGACTTTAAGCACCGTGTTCGCACCAACCTGTAGGTCTTTAAAATCCGCCCAGATACGTGAAGTGGTCACTTTAACGGGAAAGGTGACTGTAAGGCTGCCCGTGCCGTTCCGCACCCTTATGAGGAACAGAGAAAACATTTTTTTTTGTTTTCCCTGCCACCATGCTGGCTAATTGGTAATTCATTATGAAACAAATGCATAAATTAATATGTTAGTCGCGTTGCGCTGCGTATGCCGCAAATGTCGCACACGTTTAACGAATTCAACAATAAACCCCAACCGGACTAGTTCGGTGCCAGCCCCCCTTCGCAGATGTCGGATGCGTGATTGGAGCATCGTGTGCTGTGTGGACTGTGTGGGCTCACTTTGGAAGGAAACCTAGATTGAAAAACGCATTGCAAAGCAAATAGAATCGTTCCCTCATTAAATTTCAATTAATATCGTTATTTACGGGCAGCGAAGCGCGCCCGATAATCCATGAAATAGGGTTTCAGGTTAATTAATTAATTCAATCAGTGCTATTGAAATCAAAAACTTTCAGAGGGGCGGTGGGGAATGACTTTGGGGCAGGTGGTTCAATGTCGCACAGTGGGGTGTAGAAGTTTTCGATGGCACCTGACAATTTTGAATAATTTTCGACGGTTTTCGACGGATTCTGATGGTTTTCTACAAATTTTTAAGGTTTTCGCTGACTTTTTGATGATTTTTGAAGATTTTTGATGGTTTTCGACGGTATTTGTCAATTTTTGACGGCTGATGATTTTCGACGAACTTTGGCGAATTTTGACAGTTTTCGACGACTATCAGTGATTTTTCGAATGATGGTCGAATGGTTTTCGAATGATTTCGATGATTCTCTACGAATTTTGTCGAATGTGGACGGTTTTTAATGTTTTATCGGTTTTCGATTGAATTCGATAATTTTTGACGAATTTTGGCGAATTTTGACGGTTTTTGACGACTATCAGTGATTTTTGACGGTTTTCTCTGTACTTTCATAATTTTCGACGAATTTTTACGAATTTCGACGGTTTTCGAATGATTTCGTTGATTCTCGATGAATTTTGTCGAATTTCGACGGTTTTTCACGTTTTTCGAATGCTTTTGACGGGTTTTGACGAATTTCGACTGTTTTTTTAACGATTTTCGACGGCTTTTTCTCGGTTTTCGATTGAATTCGATGATTTTTGATGAATCTTGGCGAATTTTGACGGTTTTCGACGACTATCAATAATTTTTTCGACGTACCTCGATAGTTTTCGCGGATTTTTTACGGATTTCGACAATTTTCGAATGATTTCGATGATTCTCGACGAATTTTATCAAATTTCGACGCTTTTCTACAATTGTCGACGTTTTTTACCACGCCCGAAGATTTTCGACGATTTTTGACGAATTTCGCCGGTTTTTGATGATTTTCGACGGCCTTTTGACGGTTTTCGAATTAACCTAAAGCGTGTAGGAAATCAATTGTCATCTTCAAAAGTGGAGACAATGTATAGAAACCATATGCTACCATTCAGCAACACGTTGACTTTCGTTATGGTTTGCTCAGCTTCGTCGAGTGTGCTCTCAAGAGGAACTTAACTGACTGGTGGCAATGGCTGAGTGGGAGAAAATGGCTTCTTGCAACACTTCATTTTATATTGGCAAGTGAAGATGAGAAATTAATAAAAGAAAGGTGCGTCAGTTTAATGTCTGTCATTTCCATAGTCATCGAAGCTCCCCTTTAACTTTAACACCAACTTTCAGCTTCCTATGCCGCTTCTTTTCAGCCCCACTGTCAGTCAATGGCTGGTTGGATTTAAGCCGTAAGTAAGCTGTGATGTATAAATATGGGCTCTTAACCACTGCAATCAGCGGCCGCTTCACAGTAGCAATCGGCTCACCGTCCCGCAGATCCAACCACTTAAGCCCAAAGCGCATTTCCCGCATTTATTATGACAAGCAATGGGTTGAAATAACTCGTACTCGGCCGACGACGACACACGCACACACTTGTATTCAAATGAACTTGGAACTGGCGATTCCGTCAAGTGACGCCGCCATCGCTGGTCCACTGAATACCATTTAATTGGTCAAAACTGTGCGCGCACACACACAGTGTCCGTCATCGGAGTCATTAAGGGTTAATTGATTTCGCCGGGACTCGCCCGCAGCCACCGCGCCCCGGAGCGGATGCGTTCGTCACCCGCAACATCATTGATGAGTACAGTTTTATTAATTTCATGACGTATTGAGTTGAGTTTTAATTTCTGGCGGTAATTAGCGGAGCTATCAGTTAGTCAAGCGTGTGGGCAGCCCCGGGGAAATCACATAACCAGCAACTGGGCGAACCGGATAAACGATTCATCACGTGCGACAAGTGATTGTGAGATGAGGTGATGCTTTCAATTAAAATGCGAGACGAATAAAGATTAATCATGCACCGTTTGCTAGTTGAATTGGGTAAAACTGCAAACGGCGGTGCGTCATGTTTGAAGTTTGGACGTGATGCGACTAGGGAGGAGGCAGAAGTTCCTTAGGGCGAGTTAATGTGAATCGGAATACGTCCATTGGAGGAGGATCCATTATTCTGCGTAATGGTGAAGATGTTTGAATTTAGTTTCCCTCGAAGGGCATTGCTCTATTGTCCAGAAATGCTGCATTGGGCGCGCTTAATACTTCTCCGTGTTCCCTTCGAACAACTTAGACGGCTTTCCTCTGCGAAATATGATCAGGGGACCTATGGGCCTTCACATGATGTCAGCGCAAGTCGACACCAGCGCCGCGGTAAATAGGGACAACAACACCAGAACCGAAATCAAATTCAGTTAACGAACGAGCGTGCTGGCTGGAGATGCATGTTGGTTGATGGCCCAGTTCCACCCCTGACTGTAGCGCCACAAGAAGTAGAAGAAGTTAAGACACAGCAGCTAAAGTGAAGATTAGCATTCACCTAATAATAATTGTTGGCCCTACAATTTAAAGGGGAACTAGGGCCTAGCTTGCTCATCAACTACTCGTGTTGTGCGCGCTACTGCTCTCTCACGAGTAGAAGGGACCTACAGTTTTTGCCGACTCCGAACGGTGAAATTTGAGAAGCTTTCTTAGACAGTTATTACTCTTTGAGTGTTGTCAGCAGCTCGAAAGAGGTGGTGCCGTGAAAAATTCGAAAAATTGGTGTTGAGCTGGGAATCGAACCTAGACCCTTCGGCGTGTGAGCATCGCAATCTACCCACTACACCACGGCGACCACAGCATTCACCTATGGCTGGAATATAATACTTAAAGGGGTGATGTGGTGAGTAGAAGAGGGTCCAGATGGAAAGCCTGTTTAAGATGCACTGTGGATCGCTCTAGGATTAATCGAGCTATAACCTTAAGTCTAGCTGCCAGCGCCTTTCTTCTGTTTTCGATTTATTCATGAGGGAAGCCTATAGTCTCTTAGATTCTTTCGCTTTGTGGAACAAGAACTCTTCCCAGACAGTAAGCCATGATCGGATTTTTCATGCAGTCCTACGGATAAAGGATTTGGATGAATGTCATCACTTGCACTTTCGGTTTATACCTTCTACTTCTTCTTGTCGTGGCGCTACAGTCCGGGGTGGACCTGGGCTTTAACCAACATGCCCCTACAGCAAGCAAGATCTTTCGCCTGATGCCTCCAGTTGCGCACTCCAAGTTGGTTGAGGTCGTAGTCTACTTTTGTGCGCCACCTTAGTCTAGGCCGTCCTCTGTTGCCTTGTCCCAATGGCTGCAGTCAGGGGTGGATCTGGGCTTCAACCAACATGCCTCTACAGCTAGCTAGCTCGCATGTTGCCTCCAGTTACGCACTCCAAGTTGGTTGAGTACCTTCTTCACTTGTGTGCGCCACCTTAGCCTAGGCCGTCCTCTGCTGCGCTGTCGCAATGGCACAGATTCGAAGACATTTCGAGCCGGAGCAGTGGTGTCTATACGTTCTACATGGTCTAGCCATCTTAAGCTTTGCATCCGAAGACGTTAGACAAGGCGCGTGTCGCTGTACAGTTGGTTTCACCACTGGGTCCATTTTTCGAGATTCTTAGATTACGCAAGACTAGACAACCTAGTTGCCATGTATCAAAAATTAGATCATGATTGGTTCCACTGCATAGTAGGGTCCAAGGATGAGGCCTAAGACCCGGGTCGTAGCACCAGGTTGAGAATGCAACTCCTCACTGAACCACGAAAACCCTCTGGCCGCCTGGTCTGAGTCTCTGTGGGTTGAACTATCAACCTCAGACGGTACACAAATGTAGACTCTGTCTCCAAAATTGGGCTTAAAATCACAGGCAGTGCTATACTCGGAACACAGTCCGCCTGGGACCGAAGACCTAGGGGTTTCTGTTTTTCCGTGGCACCCGAATATAGCCTCTGGTTAGGCTGTCACTGTGGCCGCCGTGGCATAGCGGGTAGAGTGCGGCGCTTACACGCCGAAGGGTCTAGGTTCGATTCCCGGCTGAACACCTTGAATTTTTCACGGCACCACCTCTTTCAAGCTGCTGACAACACTCAAAGAGTAATAACTATCTGAGAAAGCTTCTCAAACTTCGCCATTCGGAATCGGCAAAAAACCGTAGGTCTCTTTTGCTCGTGAGAGATCAGTGGCGCGCACAACACGAGTAGTTGATGAGCAAGCTAGGCCCTAGTCCCCCCGTGGACTGTCGCGCCAACAAATATTATTAAAGCTGTCATATCAGTACCTGGGGCTGGTGGCCGACATCGTACCAAATGGTCCTTGGTTCCATCAGTGTTTCCGCTGACACTAGGAGCACTGTAACCGATCAGGTGATTTTGAATCATGTGATAAATCCAGTCACATCATCTGGAACAGCCCTAAGCATCTTCTCCTCTTTCATGTGGCGCTACAGTTGAGGTTGTTCTGGGCCTCGATCAAGAAGCCTCTCTAGCTGGCAAGAACTTAAGCCTGTTGACTTAAATTTTTCACTCCAAATTGATTATGGCTCTTTTCTACTTCTGTACGGCCAGAGATCCGTGGAAATCGGAGACTCTTCAAGTTGAAACAGTATTGTCCATGCGTCCTTCATGATCTAATCATCATCTTCTTCTTCTTCTTGTGGCACTACAGTCCGGGGTGGACCCGGGCCTCAACCAACATGCCATCTTAGGCGTTTAAATAATTGACAATTGATTAGGCTGGACAAACCATACAGTTTGTGCTTGAATCTTCTTCACCAAAAACCCTCAACCAACAATACAGGGCCATTGATGGAAAGGAGGACAGACAAACGACCCTCTCATCTGCTCTTGACATTGTCCAGGTTTCTGCGCAGTACAGCAAGACAGGAATGATCAAATTTGTTAATGATTGAGAAGTTAAAGGAAACAAAACGAGCGAGTGAAACTGTACGAAAATAAATGAAAGCAAGCTGAACAGATTGGTGGTCATCAGCAACAGGATGCTGAATAAAGTAGGTTGACCCTTCAGCTTCATAGGAATTTCATGCTTCTGATTGCTGAATGTTCTCTTTCCTACAATTTGCTCTGGGCAAGGTGTCAATCTGATTGGCATGCTTTTAATCGAAGCAAATTGACGTCTGTTGTGGTTTTGGTTTAAACTTAATACGCTACCTTCGACTGTGTGTGCGGGCGCTTGTTACATACATTACTCTCTATATAGCGTTTGTTGTGATTACTATGGAGATGTCGTCGCGGGGAACTGTACGACTTGTTGTTGACGACTTGTTGTTGACGACTTGGTTGTACAACTCTTGTTACCGTCAACCCGTTAAGTACGGACGTTTTGTTAAGGTTCTATGCTATGTCCTCGCGGGGGACTGTACGATTTGTTGTTGACGACTTGGTTGTACAACTCTTGTTACCGTCAAGTACGTCAAGTACGGAACTTTTGTCAAGGTTCTATGCTATGTCCTCAATCTTTATAAATTTTACCTGTACTCCTTGTGGGTTGGCGACAATGCAACAGGTCAAGTTAGGAACGTTTGTCAGGCTTGCTATGTTCCCAAAGGGTAAGCAATCATTGCAGATCGTAAAATGTGACATATTGGCATTGATCCAGCTGTTTTACCATTCATCACACACCTCTCGGCTGATCTTTACCACAGCAGAAAGGGGAATTTGAGTTGCCAAAAAGCAGAAGTGAAACTGAGCTCTGGTGGAATTTCGGGGAATCCACTAAAAGTGGAATGGAGTAGAAATCCCAATCTTTCCCAGTAAACCTACATCTATATTGTTATTTTTTAAAAAAGAAATTACCTATTTAAGTATAGGGTTGACAATTGAGTTATTGCGGATCTCACTCATAGATGGCTGTAGTTGAATTTTTGAGTTCGCTGACGTAATCGAAATGTCAAACACATTTTATTATTTGAAAGTTGGTACTTCAATTGCAGCAAGTTTAAGAGCTCGATTATGTAATGTCAGAAAGCTGCACCAGCCGATGAAGAGAACTTTTGACATTGGGCGCCTAAGCACCCCGGAGTTTGCAGAGCCTACGAAGATGTGGGATTTGGTTCGGCTTATATCACGTGGAACCATTTTCTCAAGAGTCGTAAGTAACGCAAGACTAAACGCCTTAGTTACCCAAGTACCAAACTGAGATCATGCTTGAGGGGCAATCACCCCATCTTGGTTTGATGCGGAGCCTTTCTAAATACTCTTTCGCTCTCTGGGTCGCAGCGTCTGGTTGAGAATGCAACTCCGCTCTGAGAAGGGATAGTCCCCTAACCGCCTTGCCTAGTTGTGGGTGAACAATCAACTAGACAAGTCAGCACAGTACACTATCCTCGACTCTACCCGCGATGTTAGGTGGTAAAGCCACCACGATACTCCCACAAGGGGGCCTACCGCACGGTCAGGCTGGAACCGAAGTTCCAGGTGCCTCTGACCTCTCGTGGTAGAATATAGCCTCTGGTCAAGCTGTCACTACCAGTCAGTTTCCCTCAAAGCCTGGGTCTGTAAGCCGCCATCACGCCACAGATGGTCTTTTCTCCATCAGTGATTCCGTTGTCACTATAAATAGTGATACGGACGTGATTTTGAATGATGTGATTCATAAACCCAGTCACATCATCTGGAGAGCCTACGAAGAGCAATTAAATGAGAGACTCTCTGGCATGCCTACGTCAAATGCCAACCAGATGAGGTTGCATTGCCGCTCGGTCATTAAAGAGATAGCGGAAACTACCTTAGGCTACTTACCGCCTCTGACAAGGAACCAGTGCTATGAAGGCGAGTGTAAGCAGAAAATATGTGCAACCGACGAGGCATGCCAAAATGTGCTGCAAATCGATACTCACCATCTTTTCATCGATTTTAAAGCCGCATACCACAGCATTCATCGCAAGGAGCTTTTCGAAGCGATGGGCTACTTCGGAATCCCGGGAAAATTGATCCGGTTGTGTCGCAACACATACGCCATGCACCGTGCAATTCGTTTCAAAAACCTCCAAATCGTTCAAGACCAGCACCGAATTTCGGCAAGGAGATGCGCACTCGTGTGATTTCTTCAATTAATTTGGTATTGGAGAAGATAGTGCGGTGGGCAGAAGTCAACACAGAAGGCACTATCTCATACAAGTCAGTCCAGCTGTTGGGATACGCTGATGACATTGACATTATCGCGCGGTCCCAATGCCCCGTAGTAGAAGCTTTCACGTCAATTGAGGAACAGGCGAAACGTGCTGGTCTAAAGGTCAACGAGGACAAAAGGAAATATATGCTGTCACGATATATATATAAATATATGCAAAACACGATCCGCCGCACACCACCTAGGCCAAAACGTTGCAATCGACAGCTACAATTTCGAGTTAGTAAAGGAGTTTGTATACCTCGGGGCAAACGTAAACTCCACAAATGACATCGTAGTGGATATCCAACATAGAATCGCCCTTGGCAATCGATGCTACTTCGGTCTGTCAAAATAACTTTGCTCGAAACTCCTGACTCGAAGGACCAAAGCCATGCTCTACAAAACTCTTATTCTGCCAGTCCTGCTTTATGGAGCCGAAAAGTAAGGCTGCAGAGCTGATTCTTGGTGCCTTCGAAAGAAAAGTTCTACATCAGACATAAATTTGTTCCTTCCGCTTTTTTGTTCTTCATTCAATGCTTCACAAAAAAATAATAGCCGGAAAATTCAAAAGACAAAAAGCCGGAAGGGAGATATTTGACATATATGGTCCCGTCTGCGAGGAAGGCGAATGGAGGAGAAAACACAACCGCGAACTCTATCAGCTGTACAAGGATGTGGAGGCAGTCCGGAAGGTAAAAATCCGTGGGAAATGAAGTTAAGTAGTAAGCCATTAACCTATCGCATAAATAAATAAAACCCATGCAGGTGTTGTAATATTGTACTACCGCTGGACTGTCTATGTCAATTTGTTGGTTATTTTGCTTACACCATCGTTTGCATGTATCTGGAGGACTACTTCTTTAACAAGTGGAACACATTGTTACACTTTTTTTTTTTTTTTATTTTTTTTTTTTATAATGCATTTTTATTTATCTTAATTCAGTTTCTTACATGCTAGACAAAAATACTTAAAACTAGCTTACCAAAGTAATCTACTGATCTTAATTTTAACTTACTGACTCTTCATGAGTACTCTAAGCTAATCTAGGGTTTTTGTTTTTTTGCCTTTCGGCTTCATATATTATTTTATTATTTTAATATGTACTTAACCCTACATATATATATATATTTATTTAATGACTTCATCCAAGAAAATTGTAAAAAACTCGGATTTCTGTATTTTTTATTCTTAACCTAACTTATTATACTATCTATCCTAACTACATACCTAAAAAACTATTTACACTAAAACTATGTCTATAAACCTAAAATCTTAACTCTACTTAGCTACTATAAATGCTCTTAACTATGTCCGTATAGTTATACGGACGCGTGCATCAGGGCGTATGTGTTACTTATATGCTTTACATATATATCCAATACGCTGTGGTGCACCTTTTTTTTATTTTTTTTTATTTTTATGTTATATTTTTTGTTGTTTTTGTTTTTTATTTTTTTTGTATTTTTTTCTTCTTTTATTTTTGTTTTTTTTTTATTTTTCTTTTTTTCTTTAAAATGCCTTAAAACTACCTTAACCTACGTGAGTTGGCTTTACTTTACTTTACACAACTACCCCGTCATATGTCTTAAGAAGTTAGCGGCACCGAAGGCTGGTTCTGGTGTAGCCACCAATAAAAAAGCCGTTCTTTTGCAGATACTGCTCTGTCGCGGGCCGAAATCGCTCTACTGAACCGTAGGAGTTCCTCGTGGCTGCGAGCGACATCCGGCTCGTATTGAAGTCGCCTTTCCACTGTTCGGCGTACGACATGGAAGATGATAGGGCAGCCTTCCCTATCTTGAATCAGGCCTTTAGTGTCCAAGTAAAGGAAAGCTTCAGGTGGAATGAAGCCGTTAAGACGCACCCGTTCATGGTACATTTCATTTGGGTAGTAAGCCCCAAAGATCAGACTGTTGGTTGAAGCCATGGCTCGAGCAGTGTGACTACGAATCAACTTAATAATAAAATTATCTATCCTTATAAGGTTTGCCTCGTTGTACAGAACCTCGTTGGGGTAGAATTTCTTGTACTGAGATTCTGGTGTTCGATATAAGTGAAGACAGGCTCGAAGGCACCGCCTTTCGAACACCCTCATCTTTTCCATCTGGGAAGGACTCACGTTAAACCACACAGGACAACCATATACCATGATTGGTCGGATGAGGACCATGTAGCAGATTACCTTCACTCTGGTGTCAAGTTGACGGCTGTAAAACAGTCCTCTTGCCATAGCGAAGGCATTCTTAGCCCTGGTCAGAGCAGTATCTACATGGATATCACCATATAGATACTGGTCCAACCAGATGCCTAGATATCTTACTACATTCTTAACGGTCAACGGCCGTCCCAGTGGATCAACTATGCCGAACTTGCGCCAGTTCATTTTCGTGTCCCTTGAGGCTCTGGACAACGGGGTTCTGAAAAGGATAGTCTCACACTTCTGGTAATTGATTTTCAACTTCCAGTCGTCGCAAAATCGTTGAATTGCATCGAAGTCACTCTGCAACAAACCGTTTATTTCTTCTACCTTCGGACCTGATCTGTACGCGATAAGATCATCGGCAAACGCTATTATCTTAGGCATAGAACCTATAAGATCGCTAGTGAATATAGTGAACAAGATCGGCGAACCCACCGCCCCTTGTTGCAACCCATTTTTTATATGGAACACAGTGGTAGAAATTTCGTTGCCGTTTTTTACAACGAACTTCCTACCTGTTACCATGTCGTAGATCATATATAGCAATGTTTTATGGATGCCAAGCCTGACCAACTTGAGGAAGAGCCCTTCTAACCATACGGTGTCGAAAGCCTTTTCCATGTCGATCAAGCAGGCTCCTGTGCACTGTGTCTTATTTCTATTCCACTGAATGTCGGAAACCAATTTAGACGCGGCATGAATAGTGTCGTGCCCCGCCCTGAAGCCAAATTGGTTTTCCGGTATTAATTGTTTTTCCTCAACCCATCCTTTCAGAGCTCTAATGACTATCTTCTCGAATACCTTGCTTATGCACGGAAGAAGACTTATAGAACGGAGATTCGTCGGGATGGAGGTATCTTTGCCCCGTTTCGGAATTGGCTGTACCACAGCTGTTTTCCAATGAGCCGGGTAATATGCATTACTCAGCGCATTGTTAAACAGAGTTGTGTATACGTCCACCGCCTCAGAGGGTAGATGGCGCAGAACAATATTTGGTATCCCATCTATTCCCACTGACTTCTTCTTCTTCAGTGAGTTGAGGATACCGTGGAGTTCATCTTTTGAAATAAGGATGGAGTTGTTTCCATCATCGGCGACGACATTATTTGCCGGAAAATCGTCACTGAACCTGGTGAAACCAGGGTTCTCGGATCGCCATTGACTTATTTCATTCCGAAGAGAGACATGGTTAAGCAAGGCTCTGTTCTCCAGATCGTGATTCGGATTTCGAGTCTCGTTGACCGTATACACTCTCTGGAAGACAGCACCAATTGCTTCCACCTTCTCCTGGGGATCCTCAACTACAAAATAGTCGTTGTCAAGCACAGCCCTATCAGGATCGATGCCAACTGAAGTAAGTAGGTTCGCGTTGTCTGTTGTTCTGTCAAGTCGAACGCTCTGAATGTCATTATGGTCTTTCCTCCGAAAGATTTTATTTACTTGGGGGAACATGCTCGGGTTGTTGGATCTTACAGCCCGAATCTTATTGTCCCAATGCAAGCTTACAGCTAATCTGTAATTATGTTTTATTAACTGTTGGAGTACTTTGATCTGTGACTTCAGAAAGCGAATCTCCACATTCTGTGGATCTGTAAATCTCCTGTACAAGAGTTTAAGTCTTGACAGGAGTCTACTTTTTTGCACGTGAAGTGCATCGATGGTAGCATTCCGATAAATGTCGCCATCATCGGCTTGTGCTACCTTCGGAATAGTTTTGTCCATTGTTCGTTTTATGACTTCGTCCATTTGTGTGAGGTACCCATCAACCTCTTCGTTCGTTAGGTTTCTGTTCGTCGGAGGATTGATCACACTCGAACTTATTTCTCTGGCTAAGGTTCTAGAGAAACGTGGCCATCGCGCCTTATTGTAATTATAAGGATGCGTTTGGACATATTCCTCCAGTTCCTCCAGCTTGTTCGGGAGCTGTATTACCGCGGCAAGACCACAGTGATCACTGTCGTACTCAACCGTAGTTAAACAGTTTCTCGTATGTCGTTCCACGTTTAGTATTGTTAGTCGTCTGTCGATTAGCATCACATCCAGATAAGACCCGCTTCTAGGGAATGATGGTCTATCGGTTGCCAGCAAATCCAGCCTGAATTCAATATTGTTTTGTTCCATCCATTCTAAGAGAGCGTTTCCCCTCTCGTTTGGAACAGTATTACCCCATTCACCGTGTTTGGCGTTCAAATCCCCGGCTAATATATAGAAGTTTTCTTCCGAGTTCAAGCAGAGGCTAGTGAAGAGGGCCTCAAGCTCTGAAAGAAAGTTAGGGTTTTGAGCGTCTGATGCGTAAGCAGCGATCAAAAACAACTTCTTTCCACCTTGGAGAGAGATGCGTGCGATGGCTGCTTCTAGCACACCAGATCTTCTGACTTCATTGCTATATATGACCTTATGACCAATTTTCTTGTTAATTAAGAGTGCGACACCGCCACCTCGAGTGGATTGGGGTCGGTCTCTTCTAATAATATGGTAATTTTTGTACCTGAGATTTCGCGTCTGGTTTAGCTTAGTTTCGCTAGCCATCAGCACATCAGGATTATGGGACTGCAACAAGTTGGAGAGCGTCAGTTTCCGTTCGATCCTTATCAGTGAATTTACATTCACTGCTAGGATCTTAAGGGTTCTTACCTCGCGAGAGCCCATTATATCTGAGCGCGTTTGTTTGCAGGCAGCTGAGAGAAGAGGAAATCTACTCTAGCTGTCTGCGTAAGGAAACTGGTCTGTAGTTCGACCATCTGTTTCTGCAAGGCAATCATCTGCGCTTGCATCGACTGAATGGAAGACATAACATCTCTCATGGAGGGCTCTGCCTCGGGTTGCCTGGCCATTAGAGCCGGGGCATTCTTTGGCGCTGTCCGTTGTGCCGGCTCTCTGCCTAACACCATTTGGGCGTAGGAGATGGCTGGCGTAACAGTAGTAGCTACAGCACAGGCTGTTGGCCTGGCTGCTACCTTTTTTTCATTCCTTATCACCTTTACTCTCTGACGAAGTTCTTTGATTCGTGGACACCCCAAATAGGTTGCGGGATGTCCATTTCCTCCGCAGAGTACACATTTGAGGAGCGCCTTATCCTCGACTTCATTCATACCTAAAGGACATTCCCCTTTGTTGTGGCTGAACGTGCATCGTGCGCAGCGGAACTCCATATTGCAGTTCTCCGCGACGTGCCCCAGCCTTCTGCACTTCGCACATTGAAGTACGTGGTCAGTTTTATTTAATTTTTCCCACATTACACACAAACCGCCTACGTAACGGATTTTACGTAGGCTGTCGATTTTGGTGCTGTGGGATACCTGTACCAAGAAGAAGGGAAGTGCCTTCTTCTTCGCTTTCGCTGCCGCAGTGATGAAGGGCTTAACCCCTACAAACTGGACATTGTTACACTCTTTGTACGGAGGTTGCCTTTTATATTTCGGGATTGGGCAACCCTAGTGTTGCAATCTGTCAACTGCCCGCTCTATCGTAAAGTTTGACATTTTTGAGGTTATATGTACTCAGAACGTTTTGACATTTGTGTACATATATATATGTTATATACAGTAACTTAAAAGATTCATCTTGCCCAAAAAACAGAATTAATAATAATAATTGTTGGCGCTACAGTCCTTGCTTGCTCATCAACTGCTCGTGTTGTGCGCGCAACTGTTCTCTCACGAGCAGAAGGGACCTACAGTTTTCTGCCGACTCCGAACGGCGAAATTTGAGAAGCTTTCTTAGACAGTTATTACTCCTTGAGTGTTGCCAGCAGCTCGAAAGAGGTGGTGCCGTGAAAAATTCGAAAAATTGGTGTTGAGCTGGGAATCGAACCTACACCCTTCGGCGTGTGAGCGTCGCACTTTACCCACTACGCCACCGCAGCCACGAAAACATGGAATTAAATCGTGAAAATTTTCTTGCGATTATTTTTTACCAATTTGTGAACACTGTTGTTGAGTTAATCCACGTCGAAAGTTGTACCAGATATGCCGGAATGAAACGTCCGGTGAGCGTCAAGATACAAATGTCTCGATAGGGAACATTTGTTGTGAACGAGCCCTTATTTTTTTTTTGTTTGTTTGTTTGCTATGTGTTGTTGGCTATGTCGTGTTAAAAATGTCGAATTTTGTACCAGAAAGTGATGATTTGCAGAAAGCATTAATTTTTCGTTTTCATTTGAAGAAAAGTGCTGCAGAGTCGCATCGAATGCTTGTCGAGTCATATGGTGATCATGCTCTCTCAGAAGCAACATGCAAAAGATGGTTTCAAGGGTTCAGAAATAATGATTTTGATGTGAGAAATGAAGAACGTGGAAGACCACCAAAAAAGTTTGAAGACGGCGAATTGCAAACGATTTTGGATTGAGATGACACTTTGAGTCAAGAGCAAATGGCAGCAGTGTTGCACAACAAACAATTTTTGACCGTTTAAAAGCTATGAGAAAGATCCAAAAGTGTAGAAAATTTGTGTCACATGAATTGAATGAAAGACAGATGAAAAACCGAAAAAACTCCTGTAAAATTTAGCTTCAAAGACACGAAAGAAAATCGGTTTTGCATCGGATTGCTACTGGCGATGAAAAATGGATTTTTTTTAAGAATCCTAAACCGAGAAAATCATGGGTTAATCTGGGACAACCATCAACATCGACTGCAAAACCAGATCGATTCGGCAAGAAGACAATGCTGTGTGATTGGTGGGACCAGAAAGGTGTGCTGTGCCGCGAGCTCCTAAAACCTGGTGAAACCGTTAATACTGATCGCTATCTACAGCAAATGATGAATTTGAACCATGCATTGTTCGAGAAACGACCTGAGTGGGCCAGAAGACACTGCAAGATAATTTTGCTCCATGACAATGCACCTGCACACAAAGCAAAACCGGTTCAGGATACAATCAAAACACTTGGCTGGAAGCAGCGACCCCACCCGCCGTATTCCCCAGACTTGGCTCCTTCCGACTACCATTTGTTTTAATCGATGGAACATGCATTGACTGAGTAGCACCATGATTCCTACGAGGAGGTCGAAAATTTGTTGTCTGATTCTTTTGCTTTAAAAGACGAACAATTTTATTGGCGTGGTATTCACAAATTGCCAGAAAGGTGGTCGAAATGTATAGACAACAATGGCCAATACTTTGAATAAAATGTTTTTACTTTCCAATTAATAATTAGTGTTTTATTTAAAAAAAATAACTCATTTCATACCAGTATACCTGATAAACCTTGCCCTCTTAACGTGGTTAGATGAAGAACGTCCTCCTCTCCTTTAAGTTACTCCAGTTCTTGTTGTTAATTAAATGATTTCAACCCTTTCAAACTGTCCTGCATTTTGTTAAATTTTGACACTAGTTTCCTTTGGCTTGCAGTACAATGTATTAGAAAATTAAAACTAAATCATTGGTTCCGAGCACAACTTTGAACTTATGAAGTAGACATATGTAAGATCACAGACAATTTCGAATTCTTTCTACACGCCCTGTGCACCCATTCCATTGTAAATTTATTGATTTCAGCGAAAGCAAGACAAACACATTCACAAAGGTGCGTGTTACACCGGCGTTACCACTCACAACTGTTGTCACACGTATTTCACTTCAACTAACAGTCATTAACTAACTCGAAGATGTCATTACGCCCTCGAACAAGCATATGCCATAGAAACAACCCCTGTCCTCTGAAAAACAATTGCAAACCAACCCCCTCTTCACTGAAACGTGTAATTCCTCTGTTCCCCGTTCCCTCCATGCAAGTGAGGCTAATTTATTAAATTAATTACTCATTTCATACCGGTATACCTGGTACTTCTTACTTAAGTCCAAGTTAATATTTGTTTCTTGCATTAATTCTTACTTAAGCCATTCGTCCTTTTTCAAATCATTATCCAAATCTTGTTCAAGTCTTCCTCTTATTCCTTGGAGCGCCTCCAGATTGCGGCATTTTTATTTTACTCAGAGTCTTCTGAACCGCATCCAAGGCCAGAATGTTTGGCAGCATTGGCTATAAGTAACGACAACTTCAAATTTACAAAACGTACCATTTCCCAAACGAATTTCGATGCACATTCCTACTTCTAATGACTTCTAAGGTCGTGGCTCATTTTCTGGAAAAATATCAATAGTCACAGTTGAGGCTTCCTTCATTTCCTATTCCCCCCCTCCCGTGTCCTCCTGCGACACAATTCACCTGTAAATCCTCTCCCATTCAAGTCAGAGCGCCGCTATTCAAACCAAAAATAAACCAATTACTAGTCGTAAAACCCCGTTGCCCCACGGCCACCCATCGCCTTCCACAGCGCACACTGCTCGTCTCATCAGAGTCCGCGGCTGCCACCGCCACGGCAGTATATCTAACGGGCGATAAAAAAGATATTAAATTAATTTGATTTTCGCGCGCTTGTAATGTACGTCCACCTCCTGCCACACACCCACAGCTCCGCCCTGTTTCGACATGGCCGGAGCATGTTTGACGTTTCATCGTATTTTCTCGTGTTTAGTGCTCTCCGCGGCCCCTTCTGTAGGTGGGCGGTGCGCCGGGTTACTGGGAAATTCTGTCAAAAATAAACTGCAATCCATACGTCAAATATTTCCCGTAAGCACTGTGCATCAATACAAGGGGCTTTCAACACCTCTGGGCAACCGCCATAAAACGCAGCCGAACTGGAGCTGGCCGACCTGATGAGGATGTCAATAAAATGCGCTCTATTAGCGTGCCGTTATGTGCGGAAGAGCCGGTGGCGTCCCCCGGGTCGTTGTGCAGCGTCCGCTGAACGCACTGTGTGCTCCAGGGACGGTCAAATCTGGGCCTGATCAAAGCGCTGGCAATCCTTCACATTGTCGACCTGGCATTAGGCGAGGACTGAAGTGACGGCGGTTCACTGACGTAGCAGAGACCCGCCGCGTCCAGCTTTACGGCTTTGTTTTTATTCCGCGATTTGACAGAAATAAATTCAACGGAATGTGGGGCAGTTAGTCATGGGAGCTATGACACTAGCTGATCGTCGTTGTCGGGCGTTTGGATTTCGCAATTCCCCTCAGCTGCTCTGACGCGGACGTCGAGTGGTGGGCGGACGAGTATGCGAACGCTTCGCTGTTACGTCTGCCGATTGTGGCGAAATAGAAATTTGCTGCCCGATGAAGGGTGTCGAGGTCTGAAGCATCTGTTCATAACGTCGGCGAACGAGGAACACTTCTTGCAGCCTAAGTGGAAGCCCCCAAGGCCCTAACCCTCTCTCGTCTGTTAATGCATTTGGTCAGGTAACCACCAATGCGACACAATTACCCTGCAGGTAACAGATCCTGAGACATTTAACACTCCAACGTTCAATTTGTAATCGATTGCAGCCCTGGCAGGCGTTAAAAAGTGTCGCACAACCGACTGGCAAACGAATACTGCCTCCAGTCCTGTCACACACGCACACGGGCACACATTTCACCTCGGCATCCCTTACAAGGCTGGAGGGAGCCACTTTGTTCGTTGTTCGGTGCGTTGTCAACGAAAATCATCGCAACGACAACGACGACTGCGACTTCGACGACGATTGCGACTGGAAATGCCAGCGGCCCCCCAGAAACACAGGAAACCCATTAGCGCACTGGTAAGCCTTTTTGATTTTCTCCGGAATTCGACGATTTAAATATTGCAATAAACAAACCGCGCAACATGGCCAACATGCCGTACAAAGATGCACCGGCTGTGGGGATGACAGTGGCAGTTGGCCGGTGGCCGCTCTTACCGGTGGCCACTGACTGTCGGCGGCGGTTGGCTGCAGCGGCAGGCGGCTACATGCACACGCATACCGAAAACATGACTTACTTGGCCCGATCCAGAAGAGGTGATGTGGTCGCGGGCAACGACTGCCCGCCGCTATAGTCGTGCCTAATTAAAGGGACGGCTACGCGACGCGAACTATTACGATTCCAATTATGCAAACAACACCCGGAGAATCCTTTGAGTGGAGAGCTGTTTAATTACCGAGCGATGTCCCATACCATATTTACCGGTGTGGTGGTGGGTCCCAAAAGGCATGAAGACTGCGGCACTGACTCCGGAATGACTTAAAAGGGCCATTGGTGGGATGGAGAAGGGATCGGCAATCACATGTGCAATTGGGCAGTTTCTGTGAGCCTGAAACTATGCAACATTTGTCTGAGAATATGTTCTTGTGGCTGTTCTGGAAGTATACCTAGTCTTTTGTGAGATGCCACATCTTTGATCCGAGAAGTATGCAACGGTTCTCGCACGAATGCTGCTGAGTGCTACCAAGTTAGTGAGGCATTACGCAGTACTAGAATGGTAACAGCAGCTCTGTGGTTGGCTGTTTTAAACTTGTGGCGCTGTGCTCGTCAGGGCCTCTAACCTTTTAGAAGGAATTATGTGGCAAGAATAGAAATGTCGTCATTCATGGATCTCCAAAAGGAATCACTGTATGAGGAGACGGAGACGGAAACGGAGACGGAGACGGAAACGGAGACGAAGATGGAGACGGAGACGGAGACGGAGACGGAGACGGAGACGGAGACGGAGACGGAGACGGAGACGGAGACGGAGACGGAGACGGAGACGGAGACGGAGACGGAGACGGAGACGGAGACGGAGACGGAGACGGAGACGGAGACGGAGACGGAGACGGAGACGGAGACGGAGACGGAGACGGAGACGGAGACGGAGACGGAGACGGAGACGGAGACGGAGATGGAGACGGAGACGGAGACGGAGACGGAGACGGAGATGGAGACGGAGACGGAGACGGAGACGGAGACGGAGACGGAGACGGAGACGGAGACGGAGACGGAGACGGAGACGGAGACGGAGACGGAGACGGAGACGGAGACGGAGACGGAGACGGAGACGGAGACGGAGACGGAGACGGAGACGGAGACGGAGACGGAGACGGAGACGGAGACGGAGACGGAGACGGAGACGGAGACGGAGACGGAGACGGAGACGGAGACGGAGACGGAGACGCGGACGGAGAAGGAGACGCGATGCCGTGGCGTGCTAGGTAGAAACGCTTACACGCCGAAGGTCCAGGTTCGATTCCCGGCTGAGCACCTCGAATTTTTCACGGCACCATTTCATCTGAGCTGCTGACAACACTCGAGGAGTAATGACTGTCAAAGAAAGAGCTTCTCAAACTTCGGCGTTCGGAGTCGGAAAAGAACTATAGGTCCTTCTACTCGTGAGAGAACAGTAGCGCGCACAACACGAATAGTTGATAAGCAAGCTAAGCTCTGGTCTCCCTCTGGACTTTAGCGCCATACAATAATTATTAATTGGACAGTCCACAGCGGGACCATCCAATTATTATAGGCGGACACAGAAAGTAGTCTGAAATTGCTGTGCAGGCAAACGCCAGATGATGTGACTGGATTTTATGAATTAAAAATTGCATCCCTATTATTATTTATAATGACAACGGAAACATTGATGGAGAAAAGACCATCGTGCGGCGGGATGGCGGCTTCCAGACTCAGGTTTTGAGGGAGCCTAACTTGCAGTGACAACTTGATCAGAGGCTATATTCTGGTGGCAGGGGAGGTCAGGAGCCCATGGATTTTCGGTTTCAGCCTGACCGAACGGTAGACCACCTTGTGGGAGTATCGTGGTGACTGTGGATTTCCACCCAACATCGCGGGCAGAGTTGAGGTTAGTGTACTGTGCTAACTTATCCAGATGCTTGTTTACCCAAAAACTAGGCAAGACGGTAAGGGGACTTTCCCGGTTCACTGTGAAGTTGCATTCTCAACCGGGCGCTGCGACCCAGAGAATGGCAGAGGTTTTAGGAATGCCTCCCATCAAGCCAAGGTGAGGTGGTTGTCCATGATTCCATTGAATTTAGATTCTACTTGGGTAACTGAGGCGTTTAGTCTTGCGATATTTTCGACACTTCGGAAAATGAAACCCGAGATATAAGTCGTCAAGGCAGGTGATCATGTAAAACCAAATCCACATCTGTGCAGGCAATCTGCTCTTCAGTAAACTTGCTAGCACACTGGGTTAAGTAAAAGGAAGAACATTTATCTGAACACAAACAGAATATATGGTAACTTCGATCGCTGGTTAGGGTGGAGAGTACGTACATTGCTTCATACCTATGCTCCATTCCTGAATTCAATTCGCAGCATCAAAGTTTTCGGGAAATGACTACCAAATACCTATGAGGAAATTTCTTAGACTGCAATAAACTAGAGTGCCTTGCGAGAACAACAGCCTGGGCAGCAGAAGTATGAGGTCTGTTGAAAAATTAGGTGGATTTTAAAATTTCGCGGGCCACGTACATTCGACTATCGATTTTTTTATATTTTGTTATGTTGGTAAAGGTCATAGGATCATAGGTTTACATATTTTTCCATAGCAATTAGAAGTGTTTTGCAAGTTCGGCGATTTCCTGCTGTCGAAGAAATGGATCAAAGAACTTGAATTCAATTTTTTGTGTCAAATGGAACTAAGTGCTCAAATGTTGACAGTGGCATACGGTGAGTGTACTCTGAGCCAAAACATATTAACAAATTATACAACCTTTTCAAAGAAGGTCGAGAAGATGTGAATGGCGACGCTCGCCCCAGCACATCGACAACCGAAGAAAATATTGAGAAAGTGAAGAAAATTGTTACGGACAATAGCCGAGTCACTATTTGAGAAGATGCTGAAAATGTCGGCATATCGGGTGGCTCACGCCATGCTTTATTTCCCAGTTTCCGCGTGTGGCAGCGAAGTTATTTCCAAAATTTCTGAATTTTGATAAAAAAAAAATCTGTCACACGAGCACGAAGAATGACGTCAACGGTGATCCAGATTTACTTAAAAAGTCATAACTGGTGACAAATCACGGGCATACGGTTGCGATATCGAAAACAAAGTATAATCGTTCCAATGCAAAAGCCCAGGAGAGCCAGGGAAAAAAAGCACGACAAGTTCTATCAGGTTTTGCTGACCCCTTGTTTTTTGATTACCGTGGCGTATTGCATCAGAAGTTTTTATCACATAGTCGTACGGTCAAAATTAACTTATACGCCCACTGGCCCTTTGTTTTTCGATTACCGTGTCGTAGTGCATCAGAACTTCTTACCACATAGTCGTATGGGCAAAATGAACTTATGCGCCCGCTTGCTAGAAGTAATACGAAGAAAGTGTCCGAAATTATGGAAAAACAATTCATCACAATAATGCTACTGCTACTACTCATTCGTCACTTGTTTGTATTTCATTTGGTAAAAAAAAACAACGCCGTGAACACGCCTCAGAAAACGTATTCACCAGATTTGGCCCCCTGCGACTTTTTGCTGTTTCTAAGATTGTAGAGACCCAATAGTGCCCGAGCGGAAACAAAATACGTAAAATGGAACAATTTTCTCCACTTAGTGGTATTGGTTTTTCGATTTTACATATTTGAGAACTTGAAAAGCCAACATTTTGTTGACTGTTTTGAGCCGTTTCGGTGTACGACTTGCTCAAAGTTTTCACTTTCAAATTGAAAAAATTAGACGTTTTCTTTTCACGACATTTCGATGTGGCATATTTTTTAAAATAAGCCACTTTGACATATGATGTTATATTTATTTGAAAGGGCGTACATTGAGCCTTCAAACTGTATCAACAGATATTTTTTTATTTTGAACACCAGTTTTCTAGACCAGGGGTGGCCTCTTTTGCGGGAAGTACTTCCATGTTTGGTGGAGAATAACAAGAGTCCTCCAAGGGACTTCAACGGGAAACCACATTTTTCTGGAAGCTTGAAATATGCTCTATCGATGATGCAAAAATAAAAATTAACTTTTTTGCGCTTTGGCAGAACGAGTCCTTTAAATGGAGCAGTCTCGGGCATTTTTCGGCATTTTTTTTTTAATTTCCCTAAGATTTCCCTTCTAATGCTTGTACTGGGCAAATATCATGGGCATGAACCACTAAGTTGTGAAGCGCAAGAACTAAATTCTAATTAAACTAAACTAAATTCAGATTTGACATTTCATACAACACACTTTTTTTTTGCAAACACACTTGTAAATAGTATTGAAAGTCATTTTTTTATATAGGTAGGTATGAATTCCAGGTTAGTTTTGAGCCTAAATTCACTGTTTTAAATTTGTATTAAACATTTTTTTTATGCCATTATACATAAAAGGGGCGTTTTTTCTAAATTGTTAAGTTTAAGATCACTCCGTTATCCTTCATGCTATATCGACAATTTCTGACAGCATTAGGCTTTTACGGTACTGATACTTTATTTCAAATTTCACGTGTTGAAAAGTTACAAGTTTATTTCCACTTTTCCCATACAAGGGCACCACTGCGCGGCGTTTTGCAATGTTTTAAGAGACGCAAACCGAATCGCAGAGAGTGCTCAAGGGCATACCAAAAAGTGCACTTCATAACTACTTCGAAGATAAAAAAACGCTCACACATTTGTATCATGCCTACTTGGAAAGGGCTAAATAAATAAAATTTTTTTGAGAAAACGAATATTGGTCATATTTTTGAACAGAGCTCGTAGTTGGTGATAAAGCTAGGCACAGTCTTTCTGTCGACTGTTAATAATTGGATGGCGCAGGGGTCTACCCTGCACATCATCTACTCGTGCTTAGTCATGAGTAGAAGGTACCTACAGTTTCTTGCCGGCTCCGAACGAAGAAGTTGAGAAGTTTTTTTTTCTTAGACAGTATAACTCTTTGAAGGTTGGCAGCAACTCAAAAGCGGAAGTGCCGGAAAAATGCGAAATGTTCAGCCCGAAAATCCAAACCAACTTCGCCATGGCAGCCACTGTCGACTCAGGGGTTCTCCGTTCTCTGCTCTGCAGGATGTTGAGTAAATGAAAGTCGCACAAAAACCAAGACTGCGAAATATATTCCTAGACACCTGCAGATGTGATATTTGGTTTCACGTGATCACCTGCCTTGACGACTTATATTACGGGGTCCATTTTCCAAAGAGCCGTAGATAACGCAAGACTAAACGCCTTACGAGGGTGTTCAATATATTCTCGGTATCGGGGTGAAGCTGTGGTTACCAGGTACGTAAAATTCGACATTCTTAACATGATAAAAAATATGATGTTGTCTGTTCAATGACTTGATGTATACAAATATTTTTTTTACAGATGTCGTAGCAAACAAACAACAAAAAAAAAAAAAAAAAAATAAGTGCTCGTTCACAACAAATGTTCCCTATCGAGACATTTGTATCTTGACGCTCACTTCATACCGATATACCTCGTATATACATAAATTGACTTATTTATCAAGTAATACTATTATTTTAGTGCATTCATGTATGATTTAATATAAACGTGATTATTAAATCGCATTTATCTCTAGTTAAACAGAATAATAATGACGATGGAGACGATGATGGTGTAAAGTGAGCATTGCGCTGTAATTAAATTTCTCACTAAGCAAGGAAAAAGTCAAAAAACTATTCATGGTCGTGCTTTACCCGGGTTCCGCACCTTCATTATCAACTGTGCAGAAGTGGTCAAGTGAGTTCAAGAGAGGCAGAGAGAGCATTGAAGACGACCCCCGCTCCGGCGCTACGACGCCACGGCTACTGCTTGTACGGGAGAAAGCATCAAAGAAGTCGAAAAACTTGTTCTTGAGGATGCTTGATTAAAGGTGAAAATGATGGCAAAGATCACCAAGCTTACAACATTCTTCATGATCATCTTAACCTTTCGAAGGTCACTGCAAGGTGGGTGCCACGAATGCTCGCAGCGCCTCAGAAAAGAGTGCGAATCGCATGCTTTAGAGAGCTTTTGGAGATGTGTAGTGAGAACACGGACGGTGTTATGGATGGAATTGTTACTGGCGACGAAACATGGGTTCGCCACTATGACCCTAAAAGCAAACAAGAGTCCATGCTTCTTCTTTTTCTTCTTGTGGCGCTACAGTCCGGGGTGGACCTGGGCCTCAACCAACTTGCCTTTCCAGCCAGCACGATCTTTCGCTTGGTTGAGATCCTTCTCCACTTGTGTGCGCCACTAGACTAACTAGGTCGTCCTCTGTTGCATTCTCCCAATGGCACAGATTCACAGACTTTTCGGGTGTCCATACGCTCTACATGAGTTAGCCATCTTAGGCGTTATATCCGTAGACGCTTGACCAGCCGCATGTCGCTATACAGCTCATAGAGTTCGGCATTAAATCTTCTCCTCCAAATGCCGTCAACGCAAACAGGACCAAAAATCGCACGCTAAACTTTTCTCTCGAAAAGACTAAGACTCATCCGCTTTGCGAACGCCCAAGATTCCTCGCCATAAACTAGGAAAGAGTCCTTGCAGTGGCATAAAAAAGGAACAGACCCCCTAGAGAAGTTCAAAGTTCAAAGTCTGCCGGGAAGCTCATGGCCACAGTCTTTTGGACCTAAAAAGGGAATCTTGCTAATTGAGTACAAAAAAAAAAAGGTGAAACCATCAACTCCACATCCTACGCTTCCACTTTATATAATTTGCGGGAGGAAATTAAAAAGAAAAGACGGGGTAAACTCGCAGCGGGTGTGTTGCTTTTTCATGACAACACTCCTGTTCACACGGCGTGAGTTTCCAGGGCTGCTGCGCGAGATTGTGGTTTGGAAAAAACCCAACACTCCCCCTATAGTCCAAACCTTGAACCTAGTGATTATTTTCTGTTTCCGGATTTGAAAAATGTCTTCGTGGAAAAAGATTTTCGGATGATGAAGAAATGAAGTCGGCAATAAATGGGTAGTTTGCAGAGAAAGATGAAATTATTTTTTTAAGGGTTTAAAAAAGCTTATATCAAGATGTAGCAAATGCATTGATGTTAATAATAATAATAATTGTTGGCGCTACAGTCCAAAGGGGACCAGGGCCTAGCTTGCTCATCAACTACTCGTGTTGTGCGCGCTTTTGTTCTCTCACGAGTAGAAGGGACCTACAGTTTTTTGCCGACTCCGAACGGCAAAATTTGAGAAGCTTTCTTAAACAGTTATTACTCTTTGAGTGTTGTCAGCAACTCGAAAGAGGTGGTGACGTGAAAAATTCGAAAAATGCGTGTGAGCGTCGCACTCTACCCGTCACGGCGACCACATTGATGCATAGGGGAGATTAGGGGAGATTAGGAGATGTTGGGGGAGATTATATTGAAAAATTAAAACAACTTAAATTTAATTCGCATTTTCCTTCATATCGATACCGAGAATATATTGAACGCCTTTCGTATTTACCAAATTGAGATCTGTTTTAGGAATAATAACCCCGCCTTGGCTTGATGCGATGCCTTTCTAAGAACCCTTTCCGCTCTCTGGGTCGCATCGCCCGGTTGAGAATGCAACTCCTCACTGAACGGGGAAAGCCCCATAACCGCCTTGCCTAGTTTTTGCGTAAACAAGCAACTGGATAAGTTAGCACAGTACACTAACCTCAACTCTGCCCGCGATGTTGGGTGGTAATCCACAGCCACCACGATATTCCCTACAAGAGGGTCTACCGTTCGGTCAAGCTGAAACCGAAGCTCCATAGGCTCCTGACCTCCCCTGCCACCAGAATATAGCCTCTTATCAAGTTGTCACTGCCAGTCAGGCTCCATTAAAACCTGGGTCTGTTAGCTGCCATCTTGCCACACGATGGTTTTTTCTCCATCAGTGTTTCCGTTGTCGCCGTAAAGAGTGTTGCGCGTGAGATTTTTAAGTCATGCGATTTTTGAATCATGTGAGTCATAACATCCAACCACATCATCTGGACGTACAAGAGAAGATTTTTTTACCAGACTGTACACCTGGTTCCCTGAAAATTCGGCGCCTAAAGTAAAGCACCATCTGCCCGCCCTGTCCAGCCTCCTCACTGCAAAACAAAACACCGCATTATTTGTTCAAAAAAAACTGCCCTGTATTTCTTGTAAGACACATCTCTCTATACAGTTACAATTATTTCATAATATATGCAAGTATATGTATACGTGTGCACTTGTTGCACACCTCACTTAACGACTATCAATCACACAAGTGTGTTGTGTGCCACCAATTGGCTTGTATACATCCATAAAGTATTAGTAAATTATATTCTTGACATTTCAACGATTTGACTAGGTTCCATCTTATTAATTCATTTGCATTAGTAAACGTACAATACATATCGGGTTAACAATAAACAATTGATACATTGAATGTGTGCATGTGTGTGTTTGTTTGTGTGTATGTTTGTGTGTTCCTGTTGAGTGTGGGTACATACATATGTATCTTAAACAATTCTCTAACAATCTATTGCATAAATACATTTTTTGTCTCTCCTTACAAGCTAAGACTAACTCTAGGGGTTTTGTTATTCTCCTTGCTACAGCAGGTTATGTCTGCTGCTTGATACAAAAATACACGTTTAACTGTAAACCGTTCGCTTGTCTATTTTGTGATATATTTAGTTTGAGTATTTGGGTTCTGAAAATCAGCTTTTCCAGTAGAAGCAAGTCATTTACACGTAGATTATAAATAAAACAGAATACAAAAGAAAAACATAGAATTCAATGTTTTGTATGTACAAACAGCTGCTTAGACATAGCTTAGCATAGATTTCGCTCGGTATGTAGTGGGGATCTAGTTATGGCAGCTGTCGGGCTGTCGACAGCTGGCATGTTGGTCCGCGGTTTGTTTGCTGTCCGATTCGTCTTTGTGGGATTGTGTGGGGGCGGACAGAGGTCCGCTGTAAATGCCGTTTTGAGACTTGGTTTGTCATTTTGAAGCGTGGGAGTGTGTGGTGATTGGGGGCTGTGATCACACCTTGCTCTCGGGGCCATCGGCAACGTGGCGGAAGGCCAGCTTGATTTTCGACAGGTAGTGGGAGCAGATGTGACCGTAGCTCTTGTTGTACCATTCCGGCGTCTTGCCCCTAGAGAGGGAAGAGTTGTAGAGTTCTGTTTGGATTTGCTAGTGAGGCAAACTTACTTTATGTCGACTCTGGCGAGGTGCATGACTCTTGAGCGGCCACTGCCGCAGGGTTCGATGAGATATCGTGAAGCTAGCACCACACCGCGGATACTGCCGAATATCGGTCTAGCTTTGGGATGCTCGATCGAGGTCTCCACAATGACACAGGCCCCGCGGGGAAGATCTGTTTGCCATGACCTGAAATGGAGAACGGTTACTGTCTCAACTGGATTCAGTTGGAATTCGAGTGTGCCTACCTTAGCACGCAAAAGTCGGTGCACATTTGACCGTCGAAGACGTACTGGAAGACCTCAGTTCGTTCGTCCAGCTTCTCAATTGTTTGGCTTTGCAGAAGGTTGATGTCCCATGACGCTCGGTGCTTCAGCACGTATTCCAAAACATCTTTGGGTGGGCCCTCAACCTCCGTTATGCATCGCCACAGCCGCAGTGGATGACCGTCGCCCACCTTCTTGTATGCAATGTCGACGTTTGGGTCCAGCGACGTGATGCTGAACCAACCTCTGGATCTGAAATGAAGGGAAAACCGTTAAAAGTGAAAAAAAAACACGACTTAAGCTCCAGTCTTACTTCTCTCTTCCCTCCTTGATGGTGGCGCTCGTGCACTCGTAAAGATAGCCTCGCCAGTTGTGGAATTGCATTCCCTCGCCCAACGCCTCGAGCGGAACGGGCCGGGACTCCTCCATGTAGCCGAAGTTGCATTTGGAAATCCTTTCACGCGACGCTGTGAATATTTGCCGATAGTTGTCAATCATGAAGGAGAGGCATTCGTGGGATGCCTTGGCTTCGGACAGCTCCTTGACATCTGGAACGCCGGTTGTTTTACGGCGACGCGGAGATGCTGACACCGAGGAGGAGCCCGTTGATATGCTGGTGTGGAACAGAGACGGCGCGAGGCACACTGCCAGGTTGTTGGCTGTCATTTGGTTATATTGCGAGTTGTCCGACACTAGTGTGAGGAACTCCAGAAGTGCGTAGAGAATCTCACGGTTTTCGTCGGGCAGTAGGAGCACGGCACATTGTACTGCGTCAAGGCGGACGTCTGGGGGGAGATCTGAAATAAGAGAAGTGTGCATGAGCATGAGAATGGTCCGGCTTAAGTGTGGATGAGCATAACGTACGTTGGAAGATCGCCGCAAAAGTCTCGGACATCTTTGTGGTCAACAGGGACTCTGGGAGGTCTCGGAAATATTGCTTCAACATGTCCGCCACGTCGTATGCCTGCTGGGTGTCGAAGACGTCCATGCATTCCGCTGAGGACTCGGCCAACTCAATGCGCTCCTTCAGCTTGAATATTCTGGATTTCACTCCGGACTTTCGGAAGAGTCCAATTTGATCGAGAGCGTTCAGCTGCAGCCATCTGAATGCTGCCCTCACGGCTACCGGGAGTGTTTGGCCAGTGCGTTGCAGGATGAGCAGCAGTGGCACGCCAAAGACCTTCTTGTCCTTGTAGTCCGGCATTTTGATCTTCTTGATAAACTTCGGCAGTTCCCAGTTCCAGCCGGAGCGGTGGGTTGGGCAGTATCGCTCCATGTAGCCGGTTAGAATTGCCAAAGCTAACTTGCGAATGATCTGCAACTGTCCGCAGGACATCGCTGCAAACGGAGTCCCCTCGGTCTTTTCCACCTCGACTTTGCGGGTCACACACTTCTTGAAGATCATGTGAGGACGCTCCTCTTCTTGGAAGCTGTGCCATCGGACGACTGGACTTTTGCTGCAAGAAAACACAAGATGCATGAGTTTCAATGACCTGCAGCGAAAGAAAAGCTTTCTTACCTGACTTTGATATTCTCTGTGTCGCTCTCGGAGTTCTTGTGGTCCTTGCGGACTGTGGAACGCGTTCGAAAACTGGCCGATCGGAATCCTTCGCGCTTCTTTGGATCCTTCCCGAGATTCAGTGATCCACCACGAGTGAGTTTCTTCACCTTCATCTGCGCAAAAGGAGAGATTTGAGTTGAGAATGACAGGCGCGGAGCTTCGAGATGAACTTACCCCTGTGGCACCAGAGCTACCGTCCTTGAAGACAAACTTCCTTCCCTGGTGACACTCCGAGTCCGAATGTGCACCAATGTCATCGACCTTTCCTGTGCGCTGCAAGAATCGCCTCGATTTCGATGGAGCCTTGCGCAGGGACAGCGTGAGCTTCCCACCACCGGTCGACGAAGACTCCTGACTATCACTGTAGTAGGACGATGAGTCGTCGGACTTGCCCTCCTTCAGATGTGGCATCGGTGACGTTGCAAAGAAGTGCAGTGGGCTAGCGCGCATCGATCTCGGAGTCGTTGGTGTCCTCTTGGGGCTGCTCATCCGATTCGGGCTGAGGAAGTTTTCGCTCTGTGACGGCACCTTCAACTCATGCTGTCCCGGATGGTGAAACAGAGGACTTTTTGGGTATATGTGCATTGGACTGACGGCTGATGGTGACGGTGGTGTTGAGTACACAGCATCGGGCTTACGCAGACCGCGCTGTCCAAGTTGGGACAGATCCAGCGCCTGTGGCCCGCTGATTACGATACCTTCGCGGTTCTGACGTTTCCTTCGACGTGACTTTATGGACTCAACTCGGCGAAGAAGAGCCTTGGCCCCGTCTTTTAAGCGTTCGCTGCCGGTGCGGCGAAGACGTACAGCCGACGAGTCAGAGTCATTATTCACCGCCTCGGATTGCTCGTGGGAGAGCGAAAGATTTAGTGCTGCTCCGGATATGTCGTAGGTGTCATCGTCTTCGAATCGATCCGGGCTGGACTCCTTCGAAGAGCTTTCGGTTTTGTCTTGACTTAGTTTTGTGGGAAGTTCGAGACCCATCTCGCCGATGCGTGACCAACGCCGGATGTGAGGTTGGAATGTCCAGTTTTCACTTAGAGCGCAATTTTCATCATCGGAATCTTCTTTCTGTAAGATAGAGGTTAAGAGCTTTAAAGCTATAGAGCGTAAAATAGGAGTAATTGGTGGTTTCAAGAAGGTTCTTGGGTGGGAACATAGAAAGCGACCTTCGAGAACTTTTTTAAAAATTGCTTGAGCCAAGGGGAGCTTCGCGATATTATGCACCTACGCACAAACGTGAAACCTACTTTTCCAAAAGCTTCGCTTGGACAATATGTGGGTCGATGTGAAGCTTTTTTTTTCAAAGCTCCACGCTCTAGTCTTTTGGATCATATTCTTGTGCACATAGCTTGTTTATAACATAGGTCGGAACTGGCAGATGCGCAAGTGTTGTGCTTAAAAAGCTTTGTTCCGTCAAGGCTAGAGCTTTTCGGAATCAGGAAAATGATCATATCTCCTTTAATCACATAATCAGCAGATGCCGTAAAGGTTGATTTTGTGTCCCAAAAAGCTCAAATAGTCTTTTTTTAGTAAAATTAGCTTTGACTCGTTTGTGCTTGAATTAAAGGAGCAGGAATTCTGCAAAGCTTTTTCAAAGAACTTCCGAATGCAAGCTTTTTTCTTCATTTCCTTAGGGGAAGTAAGAAATTTGTGCTTTCTGGCTGGTACACAAAATTTCAAGAGACATAAAAAAGCTCAAAAAAGCTCAAACAGATCCTTAAGTACTAAATAAAAAATCAATGATGGAGGTGGTTTTTTTTTTAAGTTATTTGAGCTTCCACTGCTCACCCTTTTTCAACACGTTGCTTACCTGTGGAGTATGAGACTTATGACTACTGTCCAATCGCATATTGGCACATCGGTTTAATATACACAGGCGCCGATACAATGACTGCAATGGATCGTTCTCCAGATTTGTGTGGTCTTTGGCTACATTCGTCAGATCAATTGGGAATTGGTGATCTGAAAAGAAAGAACAGAGAACATATCAATAAGCTGACAAAGTTGACAGGAATAAATTATGAAAATAAACACTTGAACAACTGACGCAACGGCCTCCCACATGAATGTGTTTTCAAACAAACCTCTGTGTGTCACGAGGCCCAAAGATACAATATTTACCGAGAATTTGAACAGAAGTTGTGTGTGCGCATGCTCTCTCGTCAAATGGTCTATTCGGGTGGCGGTGGGTGATGCGGTTGGCAGTCATTGGATGAGAAAGTGTTAGCAGTGAGTTACGGATGTGTGCAATGTTTTGTTGCTGTTGACGCACTTGAACCGCGAGGTGTCGACAGAGGGAGCTAAATGACTTAATGGAGTAAAGTGAATGAAATCGCAAATTGCACAAGTCGAGAGTGCTACTTCAGATACCGCGGCTTAGCGCTTGGTTGTGACTGTCACCGAAGTCCCTGAAACGTCAAGAGTGTGTTTGAAGACAATCGGTGTCTGAATTGATTGATTTATCTGATGGAAGGATTAATTACACAGAGAGACAGAGAGAAAGCCGTGTGGAGACTTTTTTATGGATAAAGAAGTTTTCAATTTGCGAGGCAACGTCTCTTTGAAACAAAAGTATTTTATTTTAAATGAATTCTGCATGTATCTTGTCATCTTTAGCATAAGACGAACGAGAAAGATGTTTTCTTACAGTTTCAGAACTTTTACAACAATTTAGGTAACACTACAGTTCAGTGACTAGTTTCTTAGGCCAATATTCGCCTTCTGCGTCCTGCACAAGGAGGGGGAATGTACCTACTCTTCTTCTTCTTGTGGTTTATTAGTTTAACGTCAGCTTTAAATTTGAGCTAAGTCAGAATTGTTTTGAGTGTAACTACACACTAAATCGGAACAACAGACACAGCCAAACGCGCATACGTAGGAGCTAAGTCAGGGGTTAAGCGGAGTTTTTTTTTGTCAACACTTGTATCGCAATGAATTCCCAACTCGGTAGTGATTTACTTGTTTTGGCAACAGGCAATGCAATGCAATCTATTTCTGTGGGGGTAAAGAAGTTTAAAGCAACTTTATTATTTGTGACACCCTTTGATTTGATAACTTCTTCTTCTTGTGGCGCTACCCTCCGGGGTGCACCTGGGCCTCAACCAACATGCCTCTCCAGCCAACACGACCTTTCGCCAGCTGTCTCCAGTTGGTTGAGGTCCTTCCACACTTGTGTGCGCCACCTTAGTCTAGGTCGTCCTCTGTTGCTACTACCTACTCATGACTACAAAATCTCGTCATTGATCATAAAGATTCATCAGTGCCACGGCAACTTGACTCTAGTCCCTATGGCGTGTCAGTAAGCAAACTTCCTCACTATGCAGTGGTGGTCAGGATAAGGCATAGTGCAAACAGGTCTTCTACGATCGCTTACGCTTCACTCATGGTGGAGGTACAGTGTGAACAAGTCATCTAAGATCGCTTGCGCTTCACTCATGGTGGAGGTACAGTGTGAACAAGTGATCTAAGATCGCTTGCGCTTCACTCATGGTGGAGGCACAGTGTGAACCGGTCTTTAAAGATCACTTCCGCTTCCCTCATGCCTTGCATACAGAGCTAGTAAGGCATTGCAACAAAACATATCGTCAACTGATTTAATATTTGAAGCAGGGACTATAGAATTCAACGGTGAATCCTACACAGGATCCCCAGTGGATTCACCACCAAAGGCACCTTTAAACTACAATATTTGTGGGAAAACAAAATGCTTCGTGACCTGGGGCACCGCAAAGTATTCATTTTCATCTACTCGGTTTATTTAAATTCTGACAATTTCAATGAACACGAACGTTTTGCAGAACTGAGGCCCAGTTCGCAGTTATTTTGGGCTTCAATCGAACGAACAGAAAATAGAACTCCCTACGTCCAACATCGAATTTTAACCCTCCCGTCCACGTTGAGGGAGGTTGAGTTTTCAGTTAAAAATACGAGCAGCCTCCGCAGGCGGGGCTTTTGTAGTTTTATTTTTTTTGTTTTAAGAAATAAAGGCTTGGGCTGGATCGAAACAAAACTAATTTTAGGGGGATTATGACATTTAAGAGAAGGGGATCACTGGAGGTGGTGAGGAGTTGGGATAAGGGGAAAGAGGATACACATTTACAAATTGCTTGAATCTGGATCCTTTCCTAACCTTTCAGAGCAAGTGGATGTTGTGAGGAGGAATTTGAAATGGGCAGCAAGTTGAAAAACCAATTTTTTGAACGTTCCAGAAAGAAAGTTCTTATATGTGTTAGTCACTTTATATGAGACACAGGTACTGACATAGGACACACAGCTAAACACACCGCCAAACACACAGGTAAGGCCATGTGGCGTGTTTCCAATTTTTCATTCAACAAAATTTTTCTAAAAGCTGTATTCTACCAAGGTTGCTGGTTGGATGCTTTATAAGTCTGCACTTGTGGCTTTCTTGCAACTAACACGAGCCATCCAAACCTTCGAACGTATCGTTTTGCTTCTAAATTATTTCTTTATCGCACGAGTTAATTTACTGGAGGCGGTGGGGACGGACATTCAAAACGAAAAGTTGTCAATGAACGTCAAGTTGCTTTCCAGAGATCCGTCGAGTTGACTTTCAGAAGATTGCATGATGCAGCATAATAATAATTGTTGGCGTGACAGTCTACAGGCGGACCAGGACCTAGCTTCCACATCCACTACTACTGTTCTCTCACGAGCAGAAGGGACCTACAGTTTTTTGCCGACTACGAACGGCGATGTTTGAGAACCTTTTTCTTAGACAGTTATTACTCTCTGAGTGTTGTCAGCGGCTCGAAAGAGGTGGTGCCATGAAAAATTCGAGGTGTTTAGTCGGGAATCAAACCAAGACCCTTGGGCGTGTGAGCGTCGCACTCTACCTACTGCAGCATACTGTCATTCAAAAGAGCAGCAAGCTTCAAAATGTACTAACATTGCAGCGAGCTTATGAGAATAACTTAGAGCTGTTTGTTCAATAGATTTCTATAAACAATTTAACAGTTCACTGAATCCACATATGGATTTTTGCTAGTGGCGCCCCCTATATGTCTCCGGACTTATTGAGTGATGTGTTACATAAGTAGTGTGGCCGCCGTGGCGTAGTGGGTAGAGTGCGATGCTCACACGCCGAAGGGTGTAGGTTCAATTCCCAGCTCAACAACAATTTTTCGAATTTTTCGCAGCACCACCTCTTTCGAGCTGCTGACAACACTCAAAGAGTAATAACTGTCTAAGAAAGCTTTTCAAATTTCGACGTCCGGAGTCGGCAAAAAACTGTAGGTCCTTTCTACTCGTGAGACAACAATAGCGCGCACAACACGAGTAGTTGATGAGCAAGCTAGGCCCTGGTCCCCCTTTGAACTGTAGCGCCAACAATTATTATTATTATTATGTTACATAAGTAGTAGCTCCAAATCGACTTCGCAGTCATCAAAAGTGGCTCATCCTACGTCGTTGACGAACACCATTTATGGCACAGGCTTCATGTGTAAAACTCCACTCTCATAAAACTTAATTCGTTTGTCCTTGATTGAAATCAAAGGTGTGTAAGCCTGAATCTACGACATCTGAGTCGCAGACATCTCTTAAATTCGAATATTGATGTTTTTCTATTTTGGCCGTTAATGTGAAAACTGTTTGAGCTGAAATGCCTGTTTCCTTCAAAGTATTTTAAACCATTTATGAGGGAATGTATGGGAAAGGGTGGGACATAATTTTTTATTTTGATTAACTTGTTGATGACCTAGTCGAGTGCATGCACCAGCCCAAGGAGTGGAACCTCAGTGTCGTTTGTCCGGTCCACAAGAAGGGGTATCCCTTTGACTTTGCCAACTTTTGAGGAATCAGCCTCTTCAACATCACCTCACTGTCATATTATGTGACCGTTTGAAACCTTTTATCCACAGCCTGATAGGTCGCTATCAGTGTGCTTTCAGGCCACAAAAGACCATACCTTCACTTAACGGCAGATCCTGGAAAAGGCCCAAGAAGACCAAATCGACACTCACCACCTATTCGTCGATTTTAAGGCCGCATATGGCTGTGTGCATAGAGACGAGCTACACATTGCCATGTCTAGTTTTGGCATTCATACCGATCTCGGCAGATTGTGTAGGAAGACAATGGAGAGCCCCCGCTGCTCCGTCAATGTCGGTAACGAACTCACTAAGACTTTCAAATAATAATATTAATTGTATGGCGCTACAGTCCACAGGGGGACCAGGGTCTAGCTTCCCCATCAACTACTAGTGTTGTGCGCGCTGCTGTTGTCTCCCGAGTAGAAGGGACCTTCAAGTTTTTGCCGACTTCGAACGGCAAAGTTTAAGAAGCATTCTTCTTATTTTATTACTCTTTGAGTTTTGTCAGCAGCTCGAAAGAGGTGGTGCCATGAAAAATTCTAGATTATCAACAGACTTTCTGCGTGTGAGTGTCGCACTCTACCCACAATGCCACCGCGGGCACTAGGCCTTCAATTGCAAGACAGATCTTAGACAACGACAGCGACGCGCTGTCATTCTTGTGAAGATCGTGCGTAACTATAAATCAACACTGGGAGTAGAATTTTCTAAAAGTCCGCTTAACGTTAACGAGTTCTATATTGAAGTGATAAGCGACACATCGAGACGTCAATGAGGCTTTAGCCTGCACTGAAATGGAAGCGGCTAAAATGGGTCTGGCGGTAAATAAGGCAAAAAGGAGTACATGCTATCGTCAAGAAACACAAACATAGGTAGCAGAAACTTCGAGAAAGTCAACCGGCTTCACTGGCTTTCGTGTTGAATAGGGACAACAACGTTAGCCACAAATCAAGTGCAGAATCAGTCTTGGGGGCAGCTGACAAGAGATTGTGTTAGCTGGAGGGGTACGTTGGGTGAGGCCTTGGATCACTATAGCGCCGTAGAAAGAAAAGAGAAGAAAAAGAAAACGAGAAAGACGCTTCTAAGGTGTGAAACAGTTGTTTTTATAAAAAAAAAACTAAACGAGGAGGAGAATTCGATTTCTCCTCCAAAGATTTAAAGATCAGTGTTTCAGACGAAGGTTTATGATAGAACTAAATTTTTGAAGTTTCTTCTTGCATATGGGAGCAAACCCGAAATGTTCCCCATTTTGATGGGAACGTTTCAAACAAGGCGGGTACATGGACCGACTGTTTTGGATTGTGAACGAAATCACAAAAATGCACACTAAACGCTCACGTTGAAGCATTATTGAACATTTTCAAATAAAATTACTCCTCTGCTCATGCTTTTATCGTATTCAGATTCGGTACGGTCTTAAAAGATGGCGCCACCTGTAATTATGGTCGATCTTGGAAGGGAGTGCTTAGTTCATTGAAAAGGTATGCCATTTGTGAGCAATAATAAGTGTGTATTGGCGTCTGCTTCAGACAACAACTTTGTTTTTCGCCTAATCGAAAATGGCAGATTCTGTCTCAAACAAACAGCATTTGGGGGAAGTTTTAGTTTTCTTTTTAGATTGGAAAAAAGTGCAACCGAAGCCCATCGAATGATTGCAAAAATTTAGGGTGAATCTGTTCCGATAGATAAATCATGAGTGGTGGTTTTGACACTTCATAAGTGGTGGTTGTAGTACCGAAGACAAAGAGCGTCTTGGCCATGAAAAAAAAACTTTGAAGAGGAATTCGAGGTTTTACTGAATCAAGATCTGTATCAAACTCAAAGTGAACTTGCCGAATAGTTGGAAATGGTTCAGGAAATAATTTTTGTTCGTTAGAGAACTTTTTGAATTGGATGCCGTATGAGAATTGATATCGAATGGCAACTTGTCACCTCGGACCTGCTTCTTGAAACACTTCAAAGGAAGGTATTATTGCAACAAATCGTGAATGAAGATGAAAAGTGATTATGTTCTGATACAAGATCTGGTGGACTATTTTATTATATTCCATCACAGCTCCCGTTTTCTCCAGACCTTGCTCCTTCCGATTACTGGCTTTTTCGACGGATGCAAAACGGTCATCGGCTAGGGACTTTTGAAGAAAACGCAGAATGGAATGGATTGGATGGATGTCGGAGAAGACACATTTTTTTAGAGATGGTATTCGATAAATCCAGAGAGATGTGAAAAATATGTTGCCTTCGATGGTCATAACTTTGAGTGATGTATTTTTACGTTTTTTCAATAGATAAAATTTTTGAACACAAAAAACGGCCCGAAATTATTTGTACTCATTTAATTCAAGGAACACTTTGTTGAAGCAAAAATAAAATAAAACTTGCAGAGTTTTGGTTCAATCCGTGAAAATTGTGAAACTCTTGAAATCAAGCTAAACAGAGCTTGGTCTTGGAAGACACTCCTCACCTCACAGTCAGTTCTTGGTTTCAAAACTATGGTTCACCTTTGATAAATGGTTCCTCGCGAGTATTGGAATACAAATAAACTTCACTATGACGGCGTGGATGCAATAGGACCCAGACTCAGACCCGCTTTCGATTCGCTCACAATAAAACTAAATTGAGATAATTACAAATTAAACTTTCTCAACTTCAACGAAGGGGTAGGATTGTTCCAGAAGGGGTTCCTCATCACCGTATCCATTCACAAGGGAGGGGGATGTGATACAGAAGCACTTACTGCCTTGCTGCAGCAGTCCTTTCAAATCGCACAGGAACACAAAAGTAAAAGCGTCACACACAAAAAAAAAACAAAAACTTAATTCAACAAGTCAACAAAAATTAGCACTGCTGCACTCCTTTAAAGTATTCACTGCACTCAGGCAAGCACAAAAGGCCACAGCAAGCACAGCAAAAGATACACCAACTCCTTCGGGATCGGTGTGTATCCGCATCGCAGCACTGGTATCGCCGCCGTATCTAAACCAATTTGCATGTAGGAAATCTTGTTTCACAGCACTCTCTATGTTTCCTTGTCGCAGCAGGAAAGGCAAAACGAACGAAACTCAACACCCAGCATCGTTCTCGAGATGAATGACCTTATCCGCGGTGCGTCTGAGCAGCACTAGGACATCGGGGGATCTCATGCGTTTCGTTTTGCTTTCTTTTTGTGAGACGGAAAAGGACTCTCTGGGTTTGGACGGCGGCCTTTTCAATAAATACCCGTTCAGGACGCTCAGTTCAGCAATTTGAGAGCGATAATTTGCTAATCCTGCGGCGATTCGCAGCCCGTTGCGTGCGAGAGAACGCAAGAGAGAGACAGGAGATTTCTGAGCTTGCAAACTGACAATTTACGACTGGCCAAGGAAACCAGCACTGGAGGGGACACGCGGCGCACCAGTGCGAGAGCGAAACGCAGGAAAACCGAACAGAGCAGAGAGAAAAAAATGAACGCTTCAAAAAAGAAACGGAATCAAACAACAAATTTATTGGATCCAGATCCGTCGGATCGAAAAGGGCGGGCCGGTTAGATGGGATATCAATATGAGGTAAAAATAGCCATTTCCACTTCCAGCGAAGAGAGTTGGGCAAGATGTGGACTAGCGTTGCATGTATGAGCACCGCGGCCGGCGGTAATAACTTCTCATATCTGGACGGATTCCTGGGCGACGGCGGCGATGAAGCGGTGGCGCGGCAGTGCGTTGGTATTCGTTTGCATTTACGTCAGATTTGGGCCATAGAATTCGGCCTGCAGCTCTGTTTCAAATGTGCGTAGACCGGGGGGACTGGCCGCGGCCGACTGCCCCGTGGGCAGGCAGTGTGAAAGAGGTTGTGCCTCTGCCTCCGCCTCAATTGAGCCGGGCAGACGGAACGTTCGCTCTCTAATCCACTTGACCGTGAAAAAGACTCAAATTTTGTGCACGCTCGCGTTCGACGGTGGCGGTCATGCAGGAAAAGGCCATGTCCGAGTGGATATTTATCGCCGATAACTCTTGCCCGGCCAATCCGATTATCTGTGACAGATTTAATTTTAATTTAAATTAGATACGAGTGGGGAGGGTGCCGGTTCTTCGTCTCGCTCTGACTACAGGGAGGCTGTCACTGCTGGGCGGTCGGTGCAATTGCGTTGAGACGCTTTAATGGATTCCAATCGACACCTCGGGGGTCTTCTTTGTTGTCAAGGCCGCGAATGATTGAGTATCTGTGGCGCGGCTGTGGACGGTCGGCGCTTTGTGGGATCGGACAATGGAGCGAAGATCATCACGGTATGGAAGCAAAATGGACCAGTTTTCAAGTCTGAGCGCTCCCAAGCTCCAACAAAAGAAACAAAAATCATTCTTCAGACTGACTGATCTGTTGTCACAGTTGCTGTTTAGAATATTTCTGACGCCAAACACAATCAGCACTTGAGGTCACTGCAGCGCATGCAAAAAGGAGGAAATTCCAAAGAGTTCAATGTCACAAAGTTTGTTGACCACGAGCCCGTGCAAAACGGCGTGGCGACCAAAAACGCAGCCCTGCAACACGCCATGCCACTTTCAATTGCGTCTCGCACAACCGCCGCCGCCACCGCCCTTTCCCTGAATTCCATTTCGTTTTCACTCTCCATCCCAGGAACCACCGAAACCCGACACCAGACAGATTTCGCCGTCGAAAAATCAGACAGCCCGAAAACAAAACACCATCGATTGCCGTTCCTTAATCTCCGCCCCAAGACCGAACACGCTTGTTAGCCCCTACAGGAGAGTCCATTGTGCGCCGGCACATAACTCTGGATTGGCATTTGCAGGGGAACTTCGCCGGCTTCGGAGTCCTGCCTCCCGCAAGTAATTAATTCCTCTTAACATGGACCGTCATGGTCGGTCAGGGCGAGGCCGGCGATAATGCGCGAGAGCCAACGTCGCGTCCACCCCGCAGCATAAGCCCGTGTTTGGCGTTCGTTAATCCGTGCGCGTCCCGGGGCCCCGAAAACCGACCACAATGTTGTGATTTATTAATTTGCCTACCACTGCACGTCGCTCGCTTGGACCTGCGCACACACACGCAAACAGGGATCGGCACTTTATGTGACATAACCACCCGGGCCCGCACGACCATCGCCTGAGGGAATTCCAGATTGATGGCGTGGATTAAGCAAATGATGTCTATCTGGTGCCCTGCGTGATCGCAGGCGACGTTGATGACCTTGGGAGTGCGGTCGCTTCCTAACCGAGACAACGAAGACCATGCGCAGGCCGGCGCATTCACCTCTTCGTTCGGGCGGTGATGAATCTGCGGCTTAATTAGCCGCTGGAACCAGTCAGCGACCACATATGTTTGGGTTAACATTTCCTGATGAGAAGGCGGTGGCCGGCCTTACGAGCCACATCAATCTGCATCAGGTTGTTTTTACGGCTGCGATATGGCGCAGGGGCCTGCACGCAATGCAGCCTGACCCCTCTCGTGATGAGTTGGAGTTGCCCGTGCTGCGATCGCATGATGAATAAGTCAATTAAAATGTTTGCCCTGGTCAGGTAGAGGAAATCATTTGTTTAGTGCTGGGCTGGGCGGCGGAGAGGTTCGAAGGTGTGAAGTGGCGATAGAGCGCTGGCATGTCAGTCTGCTGCTGGTGGATAGATCGCCAATTTCGATTTGGCTTGAAAAATAGGGGGTATGCCAGCTTGACGAGATGGAATTTGTCTCGCGAAGGCGAGTGTGTGAAAAAAAAAAACAGATCTGCGATTGAAGACGGTCGGAGACAGAAGCGTTCTTGCACAATGCAGTACCTGCACGCATGGAACATCAATCACGTGCCAAGAAGTCCTCTTGGACAGAACACAAAAGTTGTGGAAGTTGACTTGCGAGCGAAAGGATTTGAGGTCGACCCCTCAGCTTAAGTGTCAAATTGGAGCTCATCCAATCGGCCTTCGCCCTCGCGACGCTAATTGCACTCCGGAACATGATTACCGCGACCGATCCCCGCAGGGTCGATGTAAACATCTTCATCCCGCCGCTTAACAGTGCCCAAAAATAATTATCCCCTCGCAATCTACTCATGTTCCACACTGTTCCCGAACAGACACCTTGTTATTTATACGCGGACAGACCTTTTCGACGGGAGTGTAACATTCGAAGCGATTTGAAGGTCAAAGGACCCGCCGCTTTCGCCCCGAAAATGTCGCTCAGAGCACACACATGGCTGCCCACTCAAAAGCGCAGTGTAAACTTCATCAACTCAGAACACAGGGGTCGGCAGTGGGACGTCCTCCGTGGCGGCAGCGATGATGACGGTGCCGCGGTAAGTTTCATGAAAGTGAAAACCCAGAACACGGGATGATAGGCAATCAATTCTATCGGACCGAGGCCGGAGGCTGATTATTAATAGACGCTCTCCCTGCACGCGCTCCACTCCTGCGGCCACAACCGGATCGATTCAGGTGAACCGTCGTCGGTGTGCAGGTCTATTGAGATGCGACACAAATAGGACACACATTGCTGGCGATTGCTGGCAGGGACACAATGACATTTCAACTTGCATCACCCTGCACCCTCCCGGGCGTGATTTACAATGACTGTGATTGCATTTGGCCTTGATGCGCCCTCGCATTGCAATAAGGACACCAGTGGATGTTTCTGTCCCTCGCGCTGGCAAAGAAAACAAAAATCGTGTGCTGCTCGTTCTCTCGTGCCGCCCGTACGATGGCATCTGATGGTGCAGGTCGGAATGGGGAGTGGACTGATCTCCCGATTATATCGTTAGGGTTTTTGTTAAGTGCATACGACGTGGAAATGGTGTTCGATTTCAATTAAGCGTCCATTGTCGTTATGTGGGCTTGCAAGTGGCAACTTACCTTCGTACATCTGCGCGTACTGCGGGAACCCAGCGGCACGAAGCCATTTGCATGCTTCGACGGCTTCGATTTCTGCAAAAAAACAAGAAGAATGAGGCATTTTAAAAGTGTGTTTGGAAATGGGACAAAGTACTGAAAAGGAGAGCATCTTGTGGTCATTTTTAAAATGTGCTCATGTGGCTCCTGTTGCACATGAGGAGACTTTCTCAACTGACTGAAGGCTGTATTTTGACAAGGTCATACTCATGCAAAGGAACGCATCCTCTTCGTCCTGCGTGTTTACCCAGAGGACTTAGAGAAGACACGACGAAGGAGTGGTGCAATGCATGCTCTCCAAATCCAAGCTGCGGCCTCATACCCCGTTCTTTCACAGTTTCCTCAAACGAGCAAAATGATAAGTTCTAACGACACCAAACAAAAACGGCAAAAAAATGCTTCTTACGGTGTGTCAAATGTCAAAAAGTTTAAGTCAGTAATGGGTGGGGGAAAAATTTTAAAAATACGTGCAAGGTTTGACAAGGGCTTACTCCTTACTTGAACGAGAAGCTCTGATTGACAAAACTTTGGCATGTATCATTGCAAAAGGAAAACTACGTGGTAACGATCATTTTGAGTCGTTTGGAGTCACGAAAGGTGACTTCATTTATTTGGTCCAGTGTTGCACTGTAGAACTCTCAAGATTGCATGAAATATCGCGCAGACAGTTTTCTCAAATTGAGAAGCACTGATTTCTGGCGGCAATGCAGTTCTCAGCTGTAAGACCTATAGACAGGGTTCAAAAATATATCGCAGAGTGGAAAACATCATCGCAAGCTTAATCTAAAATGTACAGACTGGACTTACGACGCGTGCTCAATATATTCTCGGTATCGGGGTGAAGCTTGTAATACTGTGCGTTCATGTAAAATTCCATTTAAATGTGAATATTAATTCGCATTTTATCTCCAGTTAAACAGAATCATAATGGCAAAAGACGATGATGGTGAAAAGTGAGCATTGCGCTGTAATTAAATTTCGCACTAAGCAAGGAAAAAGTCAAAAAACTATTCATGGGGGTGCTTTACCAGGGTTCCGCACCTTTATTATCAACTGTGCAAAAGTGGTCAAGTGAGTTCAAGAGAGGCAGAGAAAGCATTGAAGACGACCGACGCTCCTGCGCCCCGGCTACAGCTTGTACGGGAGAAAGCATCAAAGAAGGCCAAAAAAATGTTCTTGAGGATGCCCGAAGGTGAAAATGATGGCAGAGATCACCAAGCTTTCAACTGGTACCAATCACACCTTTCATGGCCATCTTAATCTTTCAAAGGTGAGTGCAAGGTGGGTGCCACGAATGCTCGCAGCGCCTCAGAAAAGAGTGAGAATCGCATGCTGTAGACAGCTTTTGGAGATGTGTAGTGAGAACACGGACGGTCTTATGGATGAAATTGTTACTGGGGACGAAACATGGGTTCGCCACTATGACCCTAAAAGCAACCAAGAGTCCATGCTTCTTCTTCTTCTTCTTGTGGCGCTACAGTCCGGGGTGGACCTGGGCCTCAACCAACATGCCTCTCCAGCCAGCACAATCTATCGCCAGCTGTCTCCAGTTGCGCACTCCAAGTTGGTTGAAGTCCTTCTCAACTTGTGTCCGCCACTTTAGTCTAGGTCGTCCTCTGTTGCGTTGTCCCAATGGCTTGGATTCGAATATTTTGCGGGCCGGAGCAGTGGTGTCCATACGCTCTACATGGCCTAGCCATCTTAAGCAATGTATCCGTAGACGCTTGACCAGGCGCATGCCGCTGTACAGCCCATAGAGTTCCTCATTAAATCTTCTCCTCCAGATGCCATCAACGCAAACAGAACCCAAAATCGCCCGCAAAACAACAAAGAACAGGACCTACTGCGCATTTTGTCGCGAGTTGTAGAGGCCTTTTGTTTTGTATTTAAGAAGTATTGCAACATAATTTTGACTTTTCTCCGCTCGATTTGAGACATGCATAAGTTCTAGGCAAAAAATTTAGAACCCTTCTCAAACTTAATCCTGAGGAATGAGTTTCGCATTAATTATGTATTGAAGGGATTAGTTCCGTTCGTTTTCAAAAGATGGCGCCACCTGTAATAATGGTTGATTTTGGAATCAATTGCTTCCTTCATTGGAAAGGTGCAACAACTGTCAGCAGTAATTAGTATCCATCAGCGTGTGTTATAGGAATAAAATTGTTTTCTGTCTCTTCAGAAATGCTGGGGTTTATCTTGAATAAGTAGCATTTGCGAGAAGTTTTGATTTTCTTTTTCGATTGAAAGAAAGGTACATCTGAAGCCCATTGAATGCTTGTAAAAGTTTATGGTAAAACTTGTTTATGGTAAACGACGCTTCTTGATGATTTGAGCGTCGAAGACACAAAGATGGCCTTTGCCAACCCAAAAAGCTTGAGGGTGAGGAATTGGCGGCTTTGCTGGATCAAGATGTACGCCAAACACTAGCTGAACTCGCAGAATCATTGGGAGTTGCTCAGCCAACAATTTCCGCTCTGTTTCAGAAATTTGGAAATTGGGTCCGGTATAAGTTGAAACCGATAGATGTCGTAAGGCTGTATTTTTACCTCTAAACTGCTTCTTGAAAGAAATCAAAGAAAGGGATTTTGTATCGGATTGTGGCTTTGGGATGGGAAGTGGCTAGGGATAAGAAGCGGTTAGGGATGGGAAATGACTAGGGATGGGAAGTGGCTAGGGATGGGAAGTGGCTAGGATTGGGAAGTGGCTAGGGATGGGAAATGACTAGGGATGGGAAGTGGCTAGGGATGGGAAGTGGCTAGGATTGGGAAGTGGCTAGGAATGGGAAGTGGCTAGGGATGGGAAGTGGTTAGGGATGGGAAGTGGCTGGGGATGGGAAGTGGCTAGAGATGGGAAGTAGCTAGGAATGCAAAGTGGCTAGGGATGGGAAGTGGCTAGAGATGCGAAGTGGTTAAGAACGGGAAGTGGTTAAGGATGGGAAGTGGCTAGGAATAGGAAGTGGCTTGGATTGGGAAGTGGTTAAGAACGGGAAGTGGTTAGGGATGGGAAGTGGCTAGGGATGGGAAGTGACTAGGGATGGGAAGTGGCTATGGATAGGAAGTGGCTAGAGATGCGAAGTGGTTAAGAATGGGAAGTGGTTAAGAATGGGAAGTGGCTAGGGATGGGAAGTGGCTGGGGATGGAAAGTAGCTAGGAATGGAAAGTGGCTAGAGATGGGAAGTGGTTAAGAACGGGAAGTGGTTAGGGATGGGAAGTGGCTAGGGATGGGAAGTGGCTAGAGATGGGAAGTGGTTAAGAATGGGAAGTGGTTAGGGATGGGAAGTGGCTAGGAATGGGAAGTGGCTAGGAATGGGAAGTGGTTAGGGATCGGAAGTGGTTAGGGATGGGAAGTGGCTAGGGATGGGAAGTAGCTAGGGATGGGAAGTGGCTAGGGATGCGAAGTGGCTAGGAATGGGAAGTGGCTAGGGATGGGAAGTGGCTAGGGATGGGAAGTGGCTAGGGATGGGAAGTGACTAGGGATGGGAAGTGGCTATGGATAGGAAGTGGCTAGGGATGGGAAGTGGCTAGAGATGGGAAGTGGTTAAGAACGGGAAGTGGTTAGGGATGGGAAGTGGCTAGGGATGGAAAGTGACTAGAGATGGGAAGTGGCTGGGGATGGGAAATGGCTAGGGATGGGAAGTAGCTAAGAATAGAAAGTGGCTAGAGATGGGAAGTGGTTAAGAACGGAAAGTGGCTCGGGATGGGAAGTGGCTGGGGATGGAAAGTAGCTATGAATGGAAAGTGGCTAGAGATGGGAAGTGGTTAAGAACGGGAAGTGGTTAGGGATGGGAAGTGGCTAGGGATGGAAAGTGACTAGAGATGGGAAGTGGCTGGGGATGGGAAATGGCTAGGGATGGGAAGTAGCTAAGAATAGAAAGTGGCTAGAGATGGGAAGTGGTTAAGAACGGGAAGTGGTTAGGGATGGGAAGTGGCTAGGGATGGGAAGTGACTAGGGATGGGAAGTGGCTAGGAATGGGAAGTGGTTAGGGATCGGAAGTGGTTAGGGATGGGAAGTGGCTAGGGATGGGAAGTAGCTCGGGATGGGAAGTGGCTAGGAATGGGAAGTGGCTAGGGATGGGAAGTGGTTAGGGATGGGAAGTGGTTAGGGATGGGAAGTGGTTAGGGGTGGAAAGTGGCTAGGAATGGGAAGTGGCTAGGGATGGGAAGTGGCTAGGGATGCGAAGTGGCTAGGAATGGGAAGTGGCTAGGGATGGGAAGTGGCTAGGAATGGGAAGTGGTTAGGGGTGGGAAGTGATTAGAGATTGGGAAGTGGCTAGGGATGGCAAGCGATAACCCCTTGAAGGAAATTGTTTTGTAAAGCTTGATGAACTCGTTCCATCATCGTTTATATCGACGTCTATATTTACGGAACAGGTGGTGTATTATGAGTGAATGTGGTGTACTATAAGCTGCTAAAATCAGACATTATCATCAACAATTAATGTGTTTATGCTGTATATTATCAGAAACGATGGCAGGGCATGACAAAGTAATTTTGCAACGAGATAATGCGCGGCCCCACGTTCGTGTAGCTGTAGTTCCATCAAAAGGCTAAAGTAGGAGACTTTGGTCTCCTCCGAACCATGCTCCTTTCGAATACTGGCTTTTTCAACGGATGCAAAACGATCTGAGGGTCACCGGCTCATATCCTTTGAAAAGATCGAAGAATTGCTTAAAAATTGGATCAATGTAAGAGAGGACAATTTTTTTTTTGAAAATTACTAGAAATGGGAAGAAGTGGACACTTCCGACGGACTATACATTAAGTGATGTGACCCATGAAGTTGAAACCTGAATAATTTTTGCTAAGGACAGTTATTCAGTGAAGCAGTTCCTTCTTTTACGCTTCAGTTCAACTTACACTTAACCCAAATACACCTCTCCACAATAGACTCCTGGGAAGAAGGCATTCCTTCGGTCACATATAGTCCCTTGTGAAACCTTTTCTCCAACTAAAGATGACACACAACAAATTCACTCCTCCAGCTGCTGGTCAACAAAACCAAATGTTCAGACAAACAAAGTCAAATTAAGACTTAAAGTCCAGGGACGCATGAACGTGTCGTATCCTTGGCACAAGTTAACTCTCCCAACTTGGGAAGCGACTTAATAATGTTCACGTCACACTCATCTGCTTTCCCAGCGCCAAGAGAAGGTCCATTAATTCCTCAAATCGCAATTAGAAAAGGCTCGAACAACACGAGTGACATATAATCCTTTGCCGACACACAGCAGTACAGCCTTTGTATGATAATTCCTCATGGGGCAATTAGGATTCGCGCTCCAAGGTCTCAACGTGCACAAGAGCGGACGCCGCTCGGGGTGGTGTTTCAGCTGTTGGCCAGATATTTGTCTGCTTTAAGAAGTACCTGTGTGTGCGGCACGAGCAGGTAGCCGGCATCTATTAGCAGCGAGAGGTGGATTAATTTGTTCCCGGAAGTTGGGTGAAAAGTTTTCCATCGAAGGACTTTGAAGTCCTCACGGTCCAGAAATGGATGTGGCTTCGTGGTGGGAGAGGGGACTTTCATAATCGAAAAATGACAGTGAAAAGGGTTGTGGGCTGTAAGTCTCCAACCCTGCATTCATCAGATGACGCAACGCGTAAATAACCGTTTAAAGACTTAAATTTATCTCTGGTGCCATATAAAATTCTCCTCCAGCCTCAATCAGACACGATTCGCGACACATTGTGCACAAGGACTCTTCAAGAGATATTTCTTCGCTTGCGATGAAAGGATCCATTCCCGCTGCTGCAACAGTTAGCTTCCGATATACATCAACGCCACTCACACACGCGCCGAGTTTCCCATGAAATTAACTCCCTTCCCTCCCACGTCACCGCTTCCAACGTTGCCTTCTCAGCCGGCGCTGCCTAATTTATTCAGATGTATGCCCACGTGTGTCGTTCCGATGCTAATGTCTTCCTTTCGATTATCTTGCTCCATCACGCAATATTAGGCGTATACACACCGGAGGAGGTCATCATCGCCATCTTACTGCGCAGAGCCTAAGGACCGCTCTAGACGGTGGGCTACTTGAACTTCTGTTATTAGATCTGACGATTAGCGTGCTCGTCCGCTTAGACAGATGCCTGCACTGTCTTCTGTGCTCCGGCTAATGGCCGACATCCTGAAAATGGCCCAATGGCTGTGTTTCCGGCTATAAATAGGACAAGGATGTATTCCGCTTGTCGTATTTATGTAACCGAGTGTGTGCATCCCTTTTTGTAGGGGCGGTCATGTGAAAAAATTCACAGCCCCTCTGATGCTCGATTATCTTCTGTGCTGTCATTCAACAGGCCGAGAGCGAGTCACTCTCTCGTGTGGGGATGTGTATCCTTGCTATTACCATAATGTCTCTATTATACACTCAACTCCCATGCCCCTTTGCAAGCACAGACACAAACACCCACATATACAACGCCTAGCGCAAGAGAACGAATTTAATAAAACCACGGAAGGATAAAGAAATTTAATGGCATGTCACCTTAATTCATTGATTTGTCTGCTTTCTCCCCTGACCCTGGATGTGCTTTCATTGAAAGCACACATACACACACTCAAACTCTGAAGGAGATCCTTTCAAGTGAAGTAACGAATTAGCAAGGATTAGATTCCATGCTCGACCTTGCCGCTGCCAATCGGCTCCTAAGACTTTCATCTTAATCGGGTCTCCTAATGGCTAATGGCACTCGAAAAGATCCACTCACTCCATTCCTCCGTAAGGAGCCACTCTCAAAAGGCTGTCAAAAATAGAAACCCATTGAGATGTTTTATTGGATTGTGTCCCGATGGCCACGTTTGGTTTTGCTATCGTCGTCTGAGCACAGCTCACTGGGGTGACAAGTAAGTTATTCCATAGTTTTCGGTGTCATTCGGGGAAGTCCTTTTGAGGGAAATTTTGTGGTGGTTGTGGGGAAATTATAATTATTGTTTTGGGGATTTGCGCAAATTGAATGTTGACTAGGTTGGGCGAGGGGGATTTTTAGGGAATCGTTGAAATAAGAAGATTTGAAGGAAACAATGGTACACAACTGACGTTCGTCCGAATTTGAGGACAACAGTCAGAGCTGAATGCGTACATTCTGGAAACAACATCACGTCGTTCATAGGAAATGTGAATCCGAAGCGGAATCGAAAATGTAGGCAACACTGGGACGGACAAACTTTAAAAGACGATTCACATTCGCAATCGATGATGGACAAACCGTTCAACAAGCCAATCGACCAGAAAGTTTCAATGAATTCAAAAGAATTGCTTTCAATTTACACTCGCGCGTTGAGGGTTCCTTCTCGAATTTTTCATTTCAAAAACATTTTGCAAAAACGTTTTTGCTGGAATTAAGGGACTGAGACTTCTCAAGTACCGCACGCTAATCCCTTGTGAGAATAGAGTAGACGGGGTGAACATTTTTGCAGATTCATGCAACTGTCCGTTTTGTGACTACAATTCAAACGTTTCATAAACTTGTTTTTCGGGTCTCAGGCAAGGGGATGACACGGCTAGGACAACCTCCTTGTGTTAGGCTGATCCTTGATTGACATTCGCCTCTGAAGTATTTCTCAAAGAGAATGTCGTCAACAAAATCATTAGCCTGAGTCATTTGCTTTTAGATTGAGACTGAAATTTCCTTCAAAACATGCGCCGCACTGTTTCTTAGCAAAATTCACAATCTCACCTCACAGATGGCAATGTGTTCTGGAATTTCACTGTACTTCACTCGTGCTGAACAATACACGCATTCTTCATATAACCATCCACACAATGCCACCGATATGTGCCGGTGGCAGTTCGTCGGAGGATCTTCACAAAACCGAAGATGACGGCGAGGCGAAGGTATTTCGATTCGAAAAACTACACACTGACAGCGACAGCGTAACCATCCGAGTGTAAAGTAATCAGTGCAGACGCATCCTTGTAGCCAAGGATTCACCGGAGGTTCCACGGTTATTGTTGCAAAGTTTTCGTATGTGGGTCGAGTTCCGGCGTAAAGTTGATGCCTAGTCGAGGGGATGACGGCTTTCAACTGACTGTTGGTATCTAAATGGGAAATCAAAACGCGGCCAGGATGGGTGAGTGAGTGCAGTGAAAGGCAACACAGCAGACAAGCGATATGTTTTCTTCTTTTTCTTGGAAATTCAATTACAAGTGACACCTATTCGATGAATAGCTCTGCTCTGTTGGGGTAGTAATTGATTTTGAAGCCACGTGTGTGACACACTGGACTACGTTCGTAATCTATCATGGACCCTGGTATGTAGAGCAGATGAAGACATGGTGTCAGGTGGATATGATGAAGAGAGCACAAATTAATCTTGAGCGATGTGTGAGAGATTCTCAGGTACATTCAGCCGTCTGGTTTTAAAGTATGAACAAGAGATGTGAAAGGGGCGGTGGAAGAAGATGACAGCCCTGGATGTGTGAGTAACATTTAACAAACAACTAGTCCTCGATTAAAGGGCAGTCAAATTTGCCAGGAAGGATGTCATTTGCATGTGAAAATCTATGTTTACGACATGTCTCACAAGAATCCAGAGAGTTAGGTAATTTTTTTTTTGACGCAGTTTCGAGGAAAGATCGCCAAAGTATTCAAAATCAGCACTGTGCAGGGACTTCAGGGCACTTCCTTCTGAAATCCGGACAGGGAACCCAAAAAAGAACTTTCCACGAACGAGTACAGGTAATTCACTATCTTGACACAGGCAAATCCCTCTCGGGCTGACATACATTACGATCAGCTACAGTAAAGAGTCGATCGGATGGAGGTGGTTTGAGGACGAATTGGAGCAAAAAGCTGTCGAGCTAAATCTGTGAAAAGTATAATTCCCAGGATTAAGGAAAATCAAATGTTTGATCACGTGGACACCAACGATAATCCCAGGGTGACATTTAAGTGGAAGTTTGATGTGAGCGTACGTCGGTGTGAGATGTTTGGCAACGATGCTGAAATGTCGTCCCGACTGTTTGAAAGCTAAACAGAGACAAACTATCAATCCATGTACAAACACGTGTCTCGCACTAAAGGGCTTAGTTTCTGCTTACCCCCAAGTAACCGGATCTACTACTAAATCACAACGTAACAGATTAATCGATAAGTTCCCGGAAACATAGGGGGCGTCACTAACAAAAGCAATAAAGGGCGATTTTTTAGCTATTATCATTTTGGCAACACTGGTTTAAATAGCTGACGCACGTTTCGTGTTTTGTTTCACTGTCAAACATCTCCAGTTTGGTCTATAATTTAACCATGAATCGTCATACAAACGAACAACGCTTGCAAATTAATGAATTTATTATCAAAATGCGTGCTCTGTTAAGAAAGTTCATCGCGCGCTTCTTCCATTTTATGGTCAAAACTGGACAAAGCTAATGTTTGACTCAGTAGGTACGTAAATAAGCAGAACTGACGATTTTGGACTGCAAGCAGAACTATTTAAAGCAGCTGGAGATGAGTTGGTTGGGCGCATGCACCAGCTCATCGGTTAGATATGGTCGGAGGAAGGCATGCCCGATGAGTGGAATCTCAGCTTCGTTTGCCCGGTTCACAAGAAAGGAGACCCCTTTGACTGCGCCAACTATCGAGGGATAAGTCTCCTGAACATCGTATGCAAGATCCTCTCTGCCGTATTGTGAGAGGGTCTGAAACCTTTTTCCACAACCAGATAGGTCCCTATCAGTGTGGTTTCAGACCAGGAAAATCCAGAATAGACCAGATCTTCACATTATGGCAGATTCTTCGAAAGACTCAGAAAGTGCAAGTCGCCACTCACCACCTACTCGTCGATTTTAAAGCTGTATATGACAGTGTGTATTGAGACCAGCTGTACAGTACCATGTCTAGTTTTGGCAGTCCTTCCAAACTCGTCAGATTGTGTAGGATGAGAACTCTCGCTGCTCCGACAAGGTCGGGAACGAACTCACCGAGACTTCTATTGTCAAAAAAGTTTTAGACAAGGTGACGCACTGTCATGTGACATCTTCAACAACATCGTTATTCACAAGTCAACACCAGAGGCACGATCTTCCAGAAGTCAGTTCAATTGCTAGCTTACGCTGATGACATTAAAGTGATTGGACGAACACAGCGAGCCATCAATGAGGCGTTTGCTTGCATTGAAGCGGAAGCGGCTAATATGGGTCGGGCCTTCAATGAGGGCAAAACTAAGTACATGCTGCCATTAAGAAAGCACACCCAACATCGACGTCTCGGACAGAGCGCCATACTAGACAGCAGAAACTTCGAGATGATCAAGGACTCCGTCTACCTCTGCTCCGCGGTAAATAGGGATACAAACATCAGTACCGAAATCAAAAGCAGAATCACTCTTGCCAATCGCTGTTTCTTTGGGCTCAGAAGGCAATTGAGTAATAAAGCCCTCTCTCGGATAACTAAGATCGCTTTATATAACAGCTTGATCATCCCCGTCCTACTTTATGGCGCGGAAACTTGGACGTTAGCAGAAGCCAATGAGGAAGCCCTTAGTCATTTCGAGAGAAAAGTTTTGCGTGCTATTTTTGGTCCCGTTTGAGTTGATGGCATCTGGAGGAGAAAATTTAACGACGAACTCTATGGGCTGTACAGCACCATGCGCCCGGTCAAGCGGATACAACGCTTAAGATGGCTAGGCCATGTAGAGCGTATGGACACCACTACTCCGGCCTGAAAAGTCATCCAATCTGAGCCATTGGAACAACGCCCGAAAATTGATTCAATCCGTGCCATTGGAACAACGCAACAGAGGACGACCTACACTAAAGTGGCGCACAAAAGTGGAGAAAGACCTCAACCAACTTGGAGTGCGCAACTGGAGACAGCTGGCGAAGATCGTGCTGGCTGGAGAGGCATGTTGGTTGAGGCCCATGTCCACCCTGACTGTAGCGCCACAACAAGAAGAAGAAGACGATTTTGGAGTGAATATCAGACAGAAGCATTGCAAGAACTACCAATGCAGCCAGGGAAAGTCACAGTTTGGTGCGGTTTATGGGCTGGTGGCATCATTGGACAGAACTTCTTCAAAGATGATACGAATCGTAAGGTTCACTGTGAATGGTGAGCGCTACCGTGAGATGATATCCAATTTATTTTTTGCCCGCAGTTCAAGAGCTTGACTTGCATGACAAGTGGTTTCAACAAGACGGTGCCACATGCCACACAGTACGCGCAACAATGGACTTATTGAGAGGCGAGTTCGGTGAACATTTTATTTCACATTTGGGACCGGCCCATTGGCCGCCTAGATCGTGCGATTTAACGTCTTTAAACTATATTTTGAGTGGCTATGTTAAAGCTCATGTCTATACAGACAATCCCGCTTCAATTGACGCATTGGAAGACAACATTGAAGCATTTATTCGTGAGATACCGGCTGAAATGCTGGAAGGAGTGTGCCAAAATTGGACTAAGCGGATGGACCATTTGAAAAATGCATGAAATCTTTATTTGAATCGATAGTACTGTCCATATCATTTAATGTTTGAAGATTATTTCATTCAAATGTTGATCTTAACTGCTTCTTCTACTTAACTGATCTTGATCTTTAAACATTAAATTATATGGACCGTACTATCGGTCACGCATTTTTCTGAATTTTATGTGTTTTTTCTTTTTGTTGAAAAACGTTCCTATAGCTTTTAATCACCCTTCAATTTAATAATTTTTTTTTGTTATTAGCGCCCCTTCTTGTCCCGGGAATTATTGAGTGATATGTATGGCGCTACAGTTTTGTGTGAAACCCGTCCTCATCCAATATACCTCTCCAGCCAGTACAATTTCTCGCCAGCTGCCTGGGGCATGGACCTGTGTAAACGTAGAAATGTCGTTGATCGCACTCAACAAGGCGAGCTGCTCGCACTTTTCTCGGTAATGCACAGGTCAAACTGAGATACAGTGTCGGCGTAGCGACCCAGATAGTACACAAATGCATGCAGCGAACCCCCTGCCCGAGGGCAAACAAAAGACCTGGCCTACCAGTTTGTGGTGAACTCACTGAACTTTCTCACCATGTAAAAAAATCAACTGTAGTCGTACGAAAAGTTGCCACCGTAAATTTCCAATTTTCAATTTCCAATTTCAGCAAAAAGGCGAACCTTGCGTTGAGACGTTTCCTGAAGGAATGGAGACTAGTGATAAATGATAGCTGTAGCTTAGGCTCAAACCGTCCAAGAGCCACTGGTCTGGTTGTAAAAATGTGTCAACTTCTTGCAATTCCACATTCTCAGAAATTCCAAAATAGCGGAAATTTAGTCTGCGATATTCAAAGTTGTCTAGTGTTACAGAAGTTTAAACAACAAGATGATAGGAACAGTTGACAAACATTTAAATGGAAAACGCCTTGCAACGGAAATTTTCCGAAGCACAATAAGAACAGTCAAGTGGCACAAAAGACAGCAAAGTGACTAGGGCCTAGCTTCTTCAGCCACTCCCTCCCTACTGTCCCCTTAAAAGTTGAAGGGCTCCACATATATTTTGCAGACTCCAAACGACGAATCTTGAATTTTGAATTGACAGTGGGTACGCTTTGAGTGCAGTCAGCAGGTCCAAGGAGGAAGTGCCGTGAAGAGTGTGAATTCTTCAGTTTGAAAACCGAACGTAGACCATAAGCGTGTGAATGTCGCACTTTGCCTACTTCATCAAAGCGGGCACAAGAATCAGTATCCCAAGGTTTAATCAACAGGAAGTTTGATTGAGTGTCGAATTTGGGACAACATTTTGAATATTCAAAATTCCGATTACCTAGCGTTCCAAAACTTCAGATTCAGAGAATTTAAGGTCGTAACATCTTAAAAGAAATCAGAAAAGTGCGTCATGCTGCTCTCTGCAACCGCTGAGGTAAGGATTTCCGTCAAATATTAAATAGGTGTTCACTTTGTCAAAATGAGCGACTCGCGGTTTATGCTGACGATGCAGACGACTGGTGATCTGGCAGATGGAACATTGCTGAGATTGAAGTTTGAAATGAAGATTAGAGAGTCAACCGACAATGGGTGGCGCTGTCTGGGCGCCTATGCGACAGCTCGGATCATGAATATGTGTCTTTGGTACGAGGCAGCAGCATTGATATATAATTTAAAGTGAGGACGAAGAAAAATAAGAAGCTACTCCTAATTGCCTCTGTCCACCTCTTAATTCTCTGTATTTTACGAACTTCAAGACGTTTGAAAGGAACGTTCAAGAGGTGTCAGTAGCTCCTAATGATAAACAGAATGGAAAAGTCAGGAGTTGTTGAACGAATTAGTTGCAAAGGAACCTTCTGCACCTCCAATTTTGGGCATCTTTACAACACTGTGCAACCCCCAAGTCACATGACTTTGAATTTTTGGATTATCGTAGCGGTTTAAGGATTTTTTATTGCAAAAGTCTGCCGAATGGATTTTCCATTCCTGTTATGTGGACCTTTTCTCACTGGTACACAAGCCCTCCAGACCGACGTCTCTAGCCGCAGCAGTTTCCCAAATACCAAGACCATCCCTAAGGCCATAAAATCCACAAATCCCTGCTTAACCTTTCAGAAATGACACCGCCAAACCCAAGCCCGACGTCCGCAAATGAAAACAATTATGCAAACTGCCTCAAATGGATGCAAATTAGGTTCCACCAAGCAGCCACCACCTGTAACTAGCTCGAGCCAGATAATTCCCAGGCTCCTCGACCTTTCACTCAACTTCCGCCCCTGAAACCGTGAACCTTTCAATTTCCATTATCACCCCCCAACGACCACATCCCGGACGCACAGCACAGCGTCGTCCAAGTGCTTAAATTAGATACATAACCCGCGAAGTCCACTAACACGCCGAGGAATGTAATGAAATCTCATAAAGGGCTGTGTCGCCACGTGTCACACGCTGCTCAATGGGGCGACAGGATGTAGTGTAATGAAATTTGCATAAATGCCAGATCGACTATGTATGCAAGCTGACAGGACTCAGCCCGTATCGTGTTGTTATCGGCCTACACATGCATTGTGCGCGTTTGAGTTGCAAATGACAAGAGCCGGAGGAGAGAGCGCGCCGCGCACCGATGGTGACTGGTGGGTTCGTCGCTTGGCATATCTGTGTCGTGTTCATTAAAACTTAATTCCTGAGTGCACTTTCGCGCCACCAATTTGTGGCGTTTAATAAGCGAGCATTTAAATTGCTCTCGACGTCAAATAATTTGATTTTGCGAGTTGTTTTTGGTCCGGGCTTCTTTGACGATTGTATGCGCGTCCACACTGAGACTGAGGGAGACTGTGATTGTCGGGCAACCGACGTCGTAATTGAAGTTTTGAGAAAGTTTTAATTGACTTATGGGTGAGTTGTTGTTTTTGATTGAGTCTAAGGGCAGGCTCCTGGATTAAAGGTGAGGGTTACATTCTGGAGAGGCTCCTGATCCTAATGAATCCTATGCAAATATAAATTTGAAATTGGATTATGAACATCAGCTGGACGCCAGGAGAAGGAGATGCGCACAGAGAGGATGGCGCGGATTTATGATGTGTGTTTTGTATTTTCAGTTGGTCATTTGTTTTACCAATCGACCTGGTTATCGGGTGGTGCCCGTTGAGCAACAAAACACAGAGAAGAGGACAAGATGAGCAATGGTATGATGTGAAGCCACCACTCCACGCGAATTTTCCTCAGACATTATAGGGGATTGGGGCAAATTCTGAAATTTAGAAACGTGGACATTGATTGAAAAGACAAATTCCTTACAAATGGAACTAGGCGAATACTCGGTTAAGGAACACAGTGTCAGATTACTCGTACCTTAGACCACATGATATTATAGCGTTTTAGCTTGCTCCCCAGTAACAAGCTGACGAGTGCTCCATGTGCGCGGCATCAAGGGTTCAGTGCATGTTCAGTTACTTGTTATAATTATTTTAAAGAATTTCTATAATTCACTGCTGATTGTTCTTTTAGTGCTCAGACTGGAACATTAAACTTTCCCGACGGCGAAAGCTAACAAATGATGCATTTTATCAATACAGCAGTGAATGAACGAACCATTCGACGTTGGTTTGGTAAGTTCCGTTCAGGAGATCGAAGCCCCTTAAATGAAAGACGTAAAAAAAGGAAACGGGCGACGTGAGTTTTTTTATAAATCAGTTTTTATGAATCAGTGACATCAACATTAGAATATAACTTCAACCTGGATTAACATGGTTTGTAAACCTGCCAGCTGAATAAACCCTGTGTTTGAAGTCATTCCGTAACTAGCCCTTTTCTGAATTTAAGTCTGTAGAGAGTGGCGGGCGGTGCACCATCGAAAAAACCCAACTTGCTGCGACAAGCGGTAGGCTTAAACTTCCAGTTTATTTCATTTGATCTCATATTTATAATATGTACACAACCAACGTAATTTGCATGATCATGAGATCTCTTGTTAACATTATCTTACCGACAGTTTGAGTGCAAGTGATTGATTTACATTCTTGTATAACAGAAGGTTGTGTTCTTAGATAATTATATTTTTCTTAAAAGCCTACAAGTCCCAATCCAAGACTTACAACAATTTGTTTACCATAGAGGGAGCAAAGCCCAAGTCCGCTAAATGTAAACTGTCAGGGTAATCAAACAGGACAGTTTTTACACAAACCTGGACATTAGTTTTATGATAATAATAACTTATGGATGGCGCGACAATCTACAAGGGGACCAGGCCCTAGCCTGCTCATCAAGTATTCGTGTTGTGCGCACTGGTCTACTGTCCTCTCACGAGTAGAAGGACCTGCAGTTTATTGCCAACTCCGAACGTAGAAGTTTGAGAAGCTTTTTCTTAGACAGGTACCACTCTGAGTGTTATCACCAGCTCAAAAGAGGTGGTGCCGTGAAAAATTCGAAGTGTTGAACTGGGAATCGAACCTGGACTTTTGGCGTCTAACTGTACAGAACCGTCGCACTGTACTCACTACGCCATGGTGGTTTTGTGATGGTAATCCCAAAACTCAGTTCCCGAATGAATTTGGAAGCTTCACTCAATGTGTTTCACCTTCACTTCGTTTCTTTTTCTTCATGTTCTGGTAACACGGCCCGGAGTGAACCTGGGCCTCAACCAACATGCCTCTCCAGCCAGCTCGATTTTTCACCAGCTGCCTCCAGTTACGCACTCCAAGTTGGCTGAGGTCCTTCTCCACTTGTGTGCGCCACCTTAGTCTAGGCCGTCCCCTGTTGCGTTGTCCCAATGGCTCGGTCTCGAAAACTTTTCGGGCCGGAGCAGTGGTGTCCATACGCTCTACATAGCCTAGCCATCTTAAGCGTTGTATTCGAAGACGCTTGACCGGGCGCATGTTTCTGTACAGCCCATAGAGTTCGTCGTTAAATCTTCTCCTCCAGATGCCATAAACGCAAACAGGACCAAAAATCGCACGCAAAACATTTCTCTCAAAAGGACTAAGGGCTTCCTCTTCCACTTTTAGTAACGTCTAGGTTTCCGCGCTTTAAGTAGGACTGGGATGGTCAAGCTGTTATATAAAACAAGCTTAGTCCTTCAAGAGAGGGCTTTATTACTCAATTGCCTCTTGAGGCCATCCACTTTGTCTACATGGGTAAAATGTTGCAAGTATAAATGGAATTTGAGGATCAGACACAAAACGAGACAGGATTCGGCAAAAATTCACACAAAATGCAAAAGAGGCAAGTGGACTTTTATTAGTGTTTCCCTTTCATTTGATGGTGGTCGTCAGGGAAGTGAGTTACGTGCAACATTCACACGAGAAAGATCCCAAGTTAGATGCCTGGGCTAAGCATATCAAATTTTTTACGGCATCACTTCCTTTGAATGGCAGACAACGCTCAAAGAGTATTTCCTGTCTTCGAAAATTTTTCTCAAATTACTCCGTTCAGAGTCAGCAAATAAGCTGCAGGTCCCTTAACCGGTTAATATTTTAGCCGACAAGATGTTTCTATTTGAAAAAAAAAAAAAATAACAGACACAAGGAATCAAAACATTAATTTTTATTACTTACATCCGTCTTTAACCACTCTTAGCAATCGACAGACTCTCGTCCTTTATTTCTATCCCGAAGTCTCCTTTTTTACAGGTATTGCTTGTGGGATTGTAAGAGGAAAGCGCTCTATTCTATTCTGAGAAAACTGTTTCATTCAACTACAAATTGTATTTAAAAGAGGAATATTTTAAATCAGTGTCTACTGCAATCCCTTCCAGTCGATACCAGTAGAACCCACAAGACAAGAAGTTGATGAAGCTTTGCTTTGGTCCCCTTGTGTACTGTTGCGTCTAACTTTAATGTAAATTAGGACGAGTATCAATGAACATGACGAATAAATTCAAAAATAAATGTTGCTTGCAACGTGAGGATGCATGTTTGGGAGCAAGGAAATGATCCCCAATCAGTTTGAACTTGAAAGCGACGAAATCGGGCAAATTTGGCGATACAATCGGTTTGAGGCCCAAATGGAATTTTGTTTTTTGAATATTTCAACTCGAATACTACGGAATCGATTTGTGATTCAGATTTGTCATAAGGTTTCGAAAGAATTCCCTAATTCTGATGGCATAGAGTGCATCAGATGGTTTTGGTGGTCGTACTTGTTGTGCCTCATCTTCGGCACATTTTCGTTGAATTAAATGACTTCGGTGTGACAATTTTACTAACTTGACCAACGAAGTAGTTCTGTTACCTTTTCAACGTTATGTAAGTAGAAATTTATTTTACGAGCCGAGAGTGGACAGGAATTGCGTTTTTTAAAAGCACCAATTGCTTCCAAAAGCATGCGTATTTCAGACTCTAAGAAACATTTTGACAAACAATTTTGCACTGATTTCAGTCAAAATGTAGTGCCAACTTAAAATTAATCATTCATCCGCATAAGATATCTTATCAGCATCAAACTAAAATAGTTCAATACTTTTCAGGTGAGCGCCATAGCGTAATGGGTAGTTTGCGACGCTAACACGCCGAAGGTTCAGGTTCGATTCACAGCTGAACACCTTGATTTTTTCACGGCACCATCTCTTTTGAGCTGCTCTACACTCTAAGAGTATCAACTGTCTAAGAAAGCTTCTCTAAATTCGCCGTTCGGAGTCTTCAAAAAACTGCAGGTCCCTTCTACTCGTGAAAGAACAGTGGCGCGCACAGCACGAATAGTTGACGCCATGGTCCCTCTTGCAAATGTTGCGCCATCTTATTGTTATTATTACAAGTTAAAATAAATTATCCGCATAATTCGTCAAATTAAATTTGTTCAATACTTTTAAGGAATACAATTCAACCAAAGAAGGGCTAGTTTGTATGATAATACGATGTCCAAAAAGGGTGACGAAACTTTGAGCTGATCACAAACACAAATTTTTGTTTAACTAAATTTTAGCAACTAAATCCTAAACCTTAAATTTAGTCTCAAAATAAATGTTTTAGAGGTACATGAGCCTTTCTAAGCCCTAACACCTCTTCTCCCTTATACGAAGGTTGCCTTTTATATTTCGTGATTGGGCAACCCTAGTGTTGCAATCTGGCAAATGCCAGCTCTATCGTAAAGTTTGACATTTTTGAGGTTATGCGTACTCAGAACGTTTTGACATATGAGCGCTATTTGTGTTGTTTACAGTAACTCAAAAGATTCATCTCGCCCAAAAAAATGGAATTAAATCGTGAAAATTTTCGTGCGATTAATTTTTATAACTTTCAACGTGGATTAACTCTACAACAGTGAATCGATGAATTTTATTCAATTTTTGGCGATGAAGCTCCATTAAGGACCAGTGCTTATCGATGGTATAGTGAATTCAACCGAGATCGTAGTTCACTCCAAGACGAATTTCATGAAGGTCGTCCAAAATCAGTCGTTGTTCCGGAAACCATTGAGGCTGTGCGCCAACTCATATTGCAAGATCGTCATGTCACCTATCGTCAGATTGAGACAACCTTAGGCATTAGTGGGACCAGCATACATTCAGTATTGCATGAACATTTGACCGTCAAAAAAATTTCTTCGCGTTGGATCCCACACAATTTGTCAATCTCTCGAAAAAAGGCTAGTGTCGATTGGTCGAAGGAAATGCTTCAAAAAATACGATCGCGGTGCTTCGAAACACGTCTATGACATCGTGACAGGTGATGAATCGTGGATTTACGCATGTGAGCCCGAAAGTATACAACAGTCGACTGTATTGGTGTTTCAAACAGAGCCAAATCAAACAAAAGTTGATCGTGCACGAGGCACTTCCAAGCAAATGGTCGCCTGCTATTTCGGAAAAACAGGACATGTCGCAACAGTACCACTAAAACAGCGCAGAACAGTCAATTCTGAGTGGTACACAACCATTTGTTTGCCAATTGGCTTCCAAAAAACCAGGAAAACCAACCGCCGAAGACGGATCTCTCTTCACCACGACAATGCGATCTCTCACACATCGGCTCAAACAACTGTATTTTTGAGCACTCAAAACATCGATTTGATGACTCATCCGTCGCATAGTCTTGACTTGGCACCGAATGACTTCTTTTTATTCCCGTACGTAAAAAATAAAATGAAAGGTCAACGGTTTTCGACACTTGAAGAAGCGGTTGATGCGTTCAGAATGCTTGTTTTGGAGATATCTCAATCAGAGTGGCAAAAGTGCTTCGACAATTGGTTCAAACGCATGCAAAAGTGTGTAAATCTTAATGGAGAATATTTTGGAAAACAAAAATGGTTAATATTTGTTTTTGTTCTCTAATCCCGAAAGAAAAAAGGGCAACCCTCGTATCGCTGCCAATGAGGTAGATCCTGAATTTTGATTTAAACGTCCAACATAGTAACTTTTCTGTAGAAAATTTCCGAAATACAACATTTTGAAGTTTTGAGAAATTCAGGGCTTTGAAATAATTTAGTTTTTTCGTGGATTGTGGGTGTCAAAATAAATATTTACTATGTGTGGGGTTGAAAACGGCTAAGTGGTTGCTCGAATTTGAGTAAAATTTAAAAGACTTTTTGCTTAAAACAAGAATCGAAACATGAGCCCAAGTTAGACCCAAAGTGCTGATCTAAATTCTGATAGCTGTCCCAAATTGTTTAATCAGAACTTTGTGCTTTCCGAGGCCTTAGTTTTCTAGTGCCCATTGCAGTTTAGTAAATTTTCAAATAAACCATTGAGTAGCATAAGCTACTCCCAATTCTATGGCAGTTGATTGAGTAGCATAAGCTACTGCCAATTCTATGGCAGTGGCACGAGTTCTGTGATACATTTTGAGCAAGAACGAGTTCCTTTGGCCTGCTGTAATTTGTTCAGTCCGGCATTGGAAAACTTTTCCCTTTTTGCCACATCAGGTGGAAAAAGTTGCTGAACATTTTTAAACCTCAGTGTGGTCTGAAATTTATACTTATTTCCACAGAGAAAGGAAATGCAGTCCAACTGCCAGAAATGTAACCCTTATAAGCAGACGTTCTTTATATATACTCAACAAGATCCACTTGGCTTCAAAAACGTAAACACAACATGGCTGAACATAACAACGACTCTTTCATTCTCAACTCCAAGCCCTCAGATGACACACAACTTCAAATAAATGCAGTTTTCCGACACAGTACAACAACTCGTTCCCTTCCACAGAAGTAAAACACTCTTTTCCTCACTCTGTGCAACCTGTTGCTCTTCGAAAGTCGGTGATTCTCTATGGACTACTGCTGTGTTCTTCGCAAGCAATCAACAAACTCAACGATCATCAAATGTCAGACAAGTTGCGACCTTTTATGAACCTCCGCACTTCGAATATTGCTGCGATTAGAGATGACTTCCGCTCTGATTAACTCACTTCTCTTTCTCCACTCCAAAGGCAATTTTTTTGAAGCAGCAACACTTCAAAATTCAAAGGCCATTGAGCAAATAAGCAATCAGCGAGTTAGTTGAAACGAAAATCACTTCCGGCGTTTGAGGGGACGCAGCGCCATGGACACTCGTCCGACTGGACGGTCAGATACTAAGCTAATGGCGTTCAGATCTGAAATCTGTTCCTTTCCTTACCTTTTGACCGGTAGATTGACAACCACAAGACGGGCCCGCACCAGCTGACATCTGAAAATGACAACGGCTTGGGGCAACCCGAAACAAGACGCACCCTCTGCGGTGCTCGTTATTACCAAAAAATGTGTGTGTGATTGAAACAAGCCCCAGAGAGAAACATCAAAACATTTGCTCGGCTCGTTAATTCCCTCTACCAATCGAAGCACCGCCCAGTTCACCTGCAGATAAGGAATTCCTGCAATTCCACCCAGAAAAGTACACAAATTCCGATCCCTGAGGCATCTGTCCCTCCACCCCTCCCCACGGCCACCGCTTTTCAGCCGAAATGATTCAAAAACAAACGAACACAGAGCTCTGAAATGAATCTGCGAGGGAACTCACCGCAAAAAGATGGAGGAAAAAAAAAACACGAAACGCTGGCTCCTCTAAAATTAAACTTTCCAACCATCCTGCGATCCGAACAGCCAATCCCTAGCCTTGAATTTGATTGAAAACTTTTTGGCATTAATTAGGAATTAGCCATCGAGCCCCCTCCCGGTCGACAACTGACAAACGAAATGAGTTGAAGAATCTTGCCGGGCCCGCGCGCTGGCCAGTCCACTTTTGGTCCGGCGGCACACAGCGCGCCAGCCTCAATCGAAAAGTGTTAAGACAATGAGAACATCAACAATGAGACGTACGTCTGTGTTCCGGCATTTAACACCCGATTCGCTCACCTCCCTCACAGCGCCACACATGCCCCACGCTTTCCATATGGGTTCCATGATCCACTGACGGGGGCAACAAATCGCCGACAGAATGAAATATTGAGACGCGCGAGCGTGTGGCCACGGCGACCAAGTAATGATGATGGCGTTGGTGATGTGGGTGATTGAGTGGTGCGACGCACACAATGACCTACCTGCGATCTTCCGCTCCCGCATTTTGCGCCATAGCGCCTCGGCCTTGCGTTTTGGCCAGTTTTCAAATTTCTGCGAAAAACTCCGGAAGAACTTGTATTCGCGAATTGTGATTGACATCCGCCGCTGCATTGTGGACTCGGATTCGGATGCTGCACAGTCGCCAGCAACACCACCTGCGGCACCACCCCGCCTACGACTGAGTGAAGACAGGACGAAACGAACGCGGTATCGTCGTCGACAAGGACGAGGATACGGCACACAAGGCAAAAGAAATTGATTGACAGTCTTGCGGTCTTGCAGTTCACATGACCGAATTAAACAAACGGAATTCACTTAATCACCACCCCCTTCCGGGGCTTGACACTTCAAGCACAACGCACAACCGATGACCCGTGAGACACTTTTCGCACGCGTCGTGTGGCAAACAAACAGACACAGCAATTGTGGACGGAAATTACTTTTTCGAAGATGTCCCTCGGGAGGTGCCAAAAACAAAAATACACACACACACGCACACACAAATCCTTCGGTGCCCAAAAAGCGCCCACGAGACGCCCAAAAATCTCTGCCTTCGCAGGTGTACGACCGATTGCCAGGCCTACTCGTTACACGAGCGTTTGGACGTCTGCAATCAACGGAGCCTGTTTCAGTACTAATGAAACACAACGGAATGAATATTGAAAAATCCAATAAACGGTAATATTCTCCCGGGATACACACAACCGAACGCGTGTGTAGCGCAACAGCAACCGGGCAGGACCATAATTTTCCACAGTCGTGCTACAGTGGGTGGGAAAATTGTTCGCACGCTGCATGCGAATTCGGTGTTGTGGGTGATGTTGATTGATGTGGTGAGTTCTGTTTGCGCGAAAATGTTGAATGAGGTGAATTCTCGAAACAGGACTAGGGGCTCTATTTTCTTTAAGGACCTAGAGCACATACTTCGTGAAAGAGGATCATTAATTGAAATGGAAATTTTGGGAGGTGTGGGGAAATTGAATGTGTCGCGTTTTAAAAATGTTTTTAAGGTGTTTAGGTGATTGTTGAGAACTAGATGGAAGTTCACGGTTTTTGGAAATTTACTTAAGAGCCGTGAACGTTTGATTCTTTTAAGGCAAAACTTTTGTCTTCTTAAAGAATAAATTAGTCAAATGACACTTTTGACACAGTGAGTGTGGATTGAGTTTGTAATTCGGTAAAGAATTTGTGAATACTTGTATATGCAATTCGTGGGCAACTGGTGAGCAGAACGATGTATAGTCTGCGCTTTTGAATCTCCATTGTTAGGCTAATGGACAGTTTGACAAGACAAAAGAATTCTATTGCTTCTATTTCTGAAATGTTTGCAAAGTTCGAATGGGATTCTAAATAATAAGATTTTGTGCATGAAATTAGAGACAGTCTGGATTTCTGCAAAAAATGTTCGACCAAATAATGCGAACTTGCACTGTTACTGCTTCTAAAAAAATTACAATACTCCTAGTTGTAACTATTCTAAGACGCTTGCTAATTCTGTACTTAAACTGTTGCTATATTAGTTACAATAAACTTTGATATTTTGACTTTGAAGGAAAATAATCCCAATTGAATGACGCCACGAAGTTTGTTGTAAAGAAAAGGTGAAAGGAGCGAAGTGTCTGTGTCTGTAGTGACAGTCAAGCTGTGCTTGAAACTTTACTCAACACTATAATCACTTCCAAGATTGTGCAGAAATACAAGTCTTTCCTTAACTTGGTCGGCGGACCATATTCGCTGAGACCTTACTGGGTCCACGGGCACCACGGGGTTATGGAAAACGAGATTGCGGATGAACTTGCTGGGTATGGAGGCGTTCATAGGACCCAAAACGAACTTGAGACTGCCGCGTCCTTAATTAGAACATTCGTCGAGGATTGGGTCTCGCGACAGTACAATCAAAGCTGTCATGATTCCCCAGGATACTGGCACACCAAATGCATACTCCCAAACGTCAACAAGAAATCCGAGCTTTTTTTCTATCTCTAGTGAGGAAAGACTGTAGACGATAAGCCGGCCACTACACCTTTGCAAATTAATTAAGTGCGCCTGGGCTTACTGATGGAAGCCTATGCGACGCCTGTAGAGAAGATGAAGACACCGCAGATCAGTTTCTCTGTCAGTGTACCCCACGGATCAGGTGGCGGCTGTATAGTGCTGATATGGAGGGAGCTGTAAACCTAGTCGCTTTGTCGCAAAAGTGGATTCTGCGCCTTAACTCCGGAAGTTGAAGAAATTATTTCTAACGTAGGTTACTGCCTGGCAGTAGAATTTATAGGTTTTCGAGTCTGAGTAATAATTATGAGCCTAGCTTGCTCATCAACTACTCGTGTTGTGCGCGCTACTGTTCTCTCACGAGTAGAAGGGTCTTCAGCTTTTTGCCAACTCTGAACGGCGATATATGAAAAGCTTTTTCTTAGACAATTACTCTTTAAGGGTTGTCAGCTGCTCGAAAGAGGTGGTGCCGTGAAAAATTCGAAAATCATCGGACAATTCGAAATCAAGCATAGGACTCTATCTACTACGCCACGGCTACCACGAATCTGAGTGCTCCAGAAAAAAAAGTTTAATGGCAGATGACAGTTGGAGAAACTTAGCAAAACACGAATTTATTTCTTGGTTGTGGCTGACAAACGTAGGAGAGTACATGACGCCGACATGTATTTCATTCCTCAAAGACCAAGAGAAAGAAATGTCAAAAGTTGACACTCTTTCCTTTCTTCTGTCAAACCAAACGAACCGAAAAAATAACAACCATTGTCTCCCCACTTTGACATTCATTTCGTAGTTGTTTGTAGCCGCAGGTATGTCCCGCAACCCATTCTACACCTGTCAAGCAAACTATTTTAGAATAAGTTTGGAAAAGGGGAACAGAGAATATTTGTTTTAAAAAAGAGATAGCTTATGTTGTGGTAGCCGTTACCTAGCGGGTAGAGTGTGACGCTCACACGCCAAAGGTCCAGGTTCGATTCGATGCTGACAACCCTCAAAGAGTAATAACTGTCTGAGGAAAAGCTTCTCAAAACTTCGCCATTCGGAGTCGGCAAAAATCTGTAGGTCCCTTCTACTCGTGAGAGATAAGTAGCGCGCACAACACGAATAGCTGAAGAGCAAGCTAGGCACTGGTCCCCCTGTGGACTGTCGCGCCATAAAATTATTATTATTATTAGGTGACACACAGAATGACGTTTGTTTACAATTTTTTGGTGTCCTGCTTATTTCAATTTTTTGAAACCTGGCAAAGCGACGTTTTAAATAAACTGCCATTGACTTGACAACGAAAAAATTGACAAAAGCTGTATTTTTTGGAACACGGTACGAAAAAGACGTAGTTGTCAAACGACAAGTGTCAGAAAATGTCACTGATCGTTTTGTGAGTTTGATTTCAAATAATTCGCGGACTGAAGCCATTTATTGCTTTTAAAAGCCTTAAAAGATTCGTCTTCTGATAAAATTAGACAACAATGTTATGATGTAATTTTTAGGAACTCCCAAGCTCAAACTTAGAACTCAGGCCTTACCCAAAGCCACATAATAATAATAACAATTGTTGGCGCGACAGTCTACAAGGGGCCCGGGACCTAGCTTGCCCATCAACTACTCGTGTTGTGCGCGCTAGTAATCTCTCACGAGTAGAACTGATCTACAGTTTTTTGCCGACTCTGAACGGTGAAGTATGAGAAGCTATTTCTTAGACAGTTGTTACTCTTTGAGTGTTGTCAGCAGCTCGAAAGAGGTGGTGCCGTTAAAAATTCGAGGTGTTCAGCCGGGAATCGGATCTAGATTCTTCGGCGTGTGAGCGTTGCACTCTACCTACTACGTCATGGCGGCCACACCCAAAGCCACATGGTAATATCCAAATGAAATGAATCCAGTGTTTGAATTCCATCTCATTTTATTTAAGGGTTTCGTTTTCAGTAAAACATTTTTACTTTCTGTGTGTCGGTTAAATTGTCATAGCTGTGATACTTCTTTACATATGTTTATCTCTTTATGAAGCTGTTTTTATAAAATTTTGCATTTGAAACATCTTTTAAGTGTGAAAATGTGGGGGATAAGGAAGATAGATTTGTTAATCGCACTGTATCCTAAACAAAAGATAAATAAATCGGCACATTTTTAAAAGAAGTCGACTTTCCTTTACAGAGTAACGACAAAACCCGAAATATTGTCTGACTTAAGGAGGGCTGCAATATTACTGGATGTTGTGATGAACGTGAAACAATGTCTTAACTACAAAATTTCTACCGGATATCGAAACTTAACCATATACAAGTATAACATTTCCACTCCACTAAGTAAAGTTAGAAATGTTAAGTCAAACAATAAACGAAACCTTTTGTGCGCAAGTGTAACTTATCCTTGCTCAGGTTTTCAAAACAGAATAAATCTCAATATTGACTTGACATAAGCAAAGTTGACCGTTCAAGCTAAAGCCCGTTTCGAAATAAATCCTTTACGCCCAATCTGTGAGTTATCCTCGTCCAAGGCAAAGATGACTGTTCAAGCTTCAGCCCACTTTAAAATAAATCCTTTTCGCCAAATCTGTGAATTCTCCTGGTCCTTCTCGCGAATTTCATCAAAGTATCACTTCACATCCAGTTTAAATCATTTGTTAAAACTCGCAATCACCACTGTAACATCCCTTTTCATAGGCCAGTCATGAGGAATGTCGAGAGCTGCTCTCTTCACCCTCCCCGTATTCATCTCATCGACAATGGCATCACTTCGCGTCGTTAATGTATCCATCTACCTGCGGGTGGGACTCCCGCGCTATCACGCCTGCCCCCCGCAGATAGCTCACCTTTATTGAATATTAAAGGTAATCACATTAGTCGCACAGAATCTAGAGAATCTAGAGTAAATCGTCTAAAAATAAGCCACTCTTCGAACTCCATCGGCGGAGACTCCTGCGTCTCCTAGCTGTCGCATCTCTCTCTCTCTCTCTCACTCTCGCTCCAGGACTTTCACTGATTTTCGATTCAATCTGGGGGAGGGAACTCATCCCAGATCTCCGCCTGTTGCGGTGATTTATTTATCTCACTGTGCCTTTAATCTACTCCATCGTCGGTGTGGCTTTGGGCAACAGGTTGACTCCGAGAGATTTTGCACACTTTTCGATGACGAACGCGCGCGCACGTCTCCATGTCCTGACCACATCCAAGAGCGAAGTTAATGTCGCTATACTGTCGATGGTGCTCTGTGAATTCTTTGACTGTGCCGTTTTGTGTGTGTTTAGGAGTGTCCGAGGCGAGTTATGTCCTGTTCGTTAGTTTGTTGGGCTCCGCTAAATGGGAATATTTTTAGATTAAAAGAGCCATCAAAGCAAACGAGGTGGAGCATCAGAGGAGAGCAAAAAAAAGCGAGCAATGTTATTAGTTTTACAAGGGCTTCCTGGAGGGTGGTATGGGCTGAAGTACCGACGAGTAGATTAAATGGCAGTGGAGTGGTGATGGGGTGCTGGGTGGCCTCTTCTTCCAGTGTCGTGTAGGCAGGGTCTGACGTGAAGCTACGCGGCGTGTGAACTATATTTTCTTTTATATCTCTTGGCACACGAGGTGCGTTAGTGCTGTCAAATGCGAGACGACGTTGATGGGGGTGTCACGTTACTTTGGAGATTTTATTGGATTCCTTCAATTGTATTCGATTGAAAGGATTTCACTGCCACGGGAATGTTGGCAGTGCTAACTAGGATGGAGTCTGGCTTATGAAGGCTGTGACTATGGCAAGGTTGTTAAGAATTTATACAAGAACCCCTCAAAATTATAATGACGTGTGTTTGAAGGTGGCGATAAAATTTAAAACTCCTTTTAAGACTAAGAAAAAAACAAATCAAATTTATAATTGATTGAAAAAGTTTGTTTAAGACAAGAGTTATTCTTTGTCTTGCGGCGCAACTGTCCGGGGTGGAACTGGGCCTAAGACAAGAGTAGTTAATTATTTATTCTCAAATAAATTTTTGTGGCCACCGTGGCGTAGTGGGTAGTGTGCGACGCTCACACGCCGAAGGGTGTAGGTTCGATTCCCAGCTCAATACCAATTTTCCGAATTTTTCACGGCACCACCTCTTTCGAGTTGCTGACAACACTCAAAGAGTAATAACTGTCTAAGAAAGCTTCTCAAATTTCGCCTTTCGGAGTTGGAAAAAGACTGTAGGTCCCTTCTACTCGTGAGAGAACAGTAGCGCGCACAACACGAGCAGTTGATAAGCAAGCTATGCCCTGTTCCCCTAAATACAGATTTGCACCTTCGTGGCATACAGTCCGCCAAATCTTTGCATCGCTTGGTGATTTTATTCTGTAACGCCGTTTGCACTACCTGCCAAAGATCTCTTTCATTGGTGACATTTGCTGTCGCTACTGCTTTCTTTAAGTTTTAGCACACATTTTCTATGGGTTTACGACCTAATGACTGTACGGACCACACCACAACCTAAACCTAATTGACCCGAAACTATTCCTTGGATCTATTGATGGTTTGTTTCGCGTTATTTTCGTTTGAGATTAATGGCATTTCATATCCTGCATAAACCAACATTATTCTTTCAGGAATATTCACGGAAACAGTCTCAACCAAAAAATGAAAGGGATGTATCCAAGACCTTGGTGGGATAAACAGCCCAAAACCATTATTTTTGAATCGCCGTGTTTAATAGATTTTACAGTGCATTGTTTGGACAACTGGAAACAATTTTGTTCTCAGCAGTCAATAATGTGTTGCGTCATCTCTACAGATGTCAGGGGAACTGCTGTGTTGTGTTTGCAAATTGGTACCTAGCGTGCTGCTCTTCATTTAAAAGACTCCTTCAAACTGTGACAGCACTAAACCTTATTCCCACCTACTTTTAGATGACATTTGAAATTTACAATTTGCCAATACACTGTCTTCAGTCTTTTTATTTAGGACTTTCGGGCTTAGGATGGTTGTTTAGCAATCCTTGATTTTTTGAATTCCTTTGTGTGTGATTGATCCCCTCATAACTTTAAAATTAAACTTTCCTGCGCGATGGAATGGTTATACTGGCCCACTCTTTAACCAAAACCTTTACATTTTACAAAAGCCTTAATTAAAAGAACTTACCTTTAAGTAACTACTTTTAATTCTAATTTTTAAACAATTTTTGAGTGACTTATTTGGTGCACTTCAATTTTTTTAAACAATGCTTAGCTATATCTTAAGCGCCTGATTGAAACTACAAACACTATACAGTGAAAAGTACGATCAGTATTAATTGGTCAGTTACCGCTGTGCATTCCTACAGGGAAAACTTTAAAAATCTTGCTTAAAATTGCTTGGAATATGAAAACTTTAAGTGCACTATTAATTGTTGAACCGTGGCGTAGTAAGTAGAGTGCGACGCCCACACGCCGAAGAGTCTAGGCTCATGTCTCGATTCTTGTTTTAAGCAAGAAGTCTTTTAAATTTGTGGACTACCGCGAAATACAATTATCAATTTTTGAACACAGCTGTAAAAACAAGCTGTAACAAACAAGTAAAAACAATTATGTTTGATTCTGGATTTCTTTGTACAAAAAACGGAAAACGAAAAGAAGCTATTGCTTAGAGGGGAGGAGGGTCCTTTGCATGCGTTGAAGACTGCGGTCGGAACTCTAGAACAAGGTATATGTTTTTCGCTCGGATAGAAAAAAACTTGGCACCCTATTGTCTTCCCCATTCATGTTTCCTATTTCATCTCTGATTTGATTTAAGGTTCAAGGGGAAAACTGAACTAAGAGAAGCATACTGAATAAAGTTGGTATATGAATCGAAATTAGACTTAAAGTTAATTTTACTGAAGGTTTTCAGTGGCTTTTTCTTTAAATTACATATGTGATATATTTTTTTAAGAACTTTTATTAATATGTAATGTAATGTACAACCATTGTAAATTTGTTGCCACAATAAATAAAAAAAAAAAAAAAAAACAATAGACTTAAATTTAAGACTCCCATATCCACACGATAAACACTGGAGTTCCTCAAGGTAGAGGTATTTATGCAAAACCGAACAAACTCTCAAACAAATGAGCAGGCTTGAAGCTTAAGCTAAAACCTGTTAACAGGAAGATTGGTAAAGTCCGCAGTAGATAAATCGGAAGAGGATTACTCAAACCAATTGGATATCATCTCACGGTAGCCCTCACCATTCACAGTGCACCTTACGATTCTTATCATTTTTGAAGAAGTACTGTCCAATGATGCTACCAGCCCATAAACCGCACCAAACTGTGACTTTTCCTGGATGCATTGGGAGTTCTTGCAATGCTTCTGTCTGATATTCACTCCCAAATCGTCTTCTTCTTCTTGTTATGGTCTTCTTCTTCTTCTTATGGCACTACAGTCAGGGTGGACATGGGTCTCATCCAACATGCCTCTCCAGCCAGCACGATCTTTCGCCAGCTGTCTCCAGTTGGTTGAGGTCCTTCTCCACTTGTGTGCGCCACTTTAGTCTAGGTCGTCCTCTGTCCCAATGGTAGAGATTCAAAAACTTTTCGGACCGGAGCAGTGGTGACCATACGCTCTACATGTCCTAGCCTTCTTAAGCGTTGTATCCGATCCGGGCGCATGTTGCTGTACAGCCCATAGAGTTCGTCGTTAAATTTTCTCCTCCAGATGCCATCAACGCAAACGGGACCAAAAATAGCACGCAAAACTTTACTCTCGAAAATACTAAGGGCTTCCTCATCCACTTTTGCTAACGTCCAGGTTTCCGCGCCATAAAGTAGGACTGGGATGATCAAGCTGTTATATAAAGCAATCTTAGTCATCCGAGAGAGGGCTTTGTTACTCAATTGCCTCCTGAGCCGAAAGAAACAGCGATTGGCAAGAGTGATTCTGCTTTTGATTTCGGTACTGATGTTTTTATCCCTATTTACCGCGAAGCCGAGGTAGACGGAGTCCTTGATCATCTCGAAGTTTCTGCTGCCTAGTATGACGCTCTATCCGAGAGCATTAATGGCAGCATGTACTTAGTTTTGCCCTCATTGAAGGCCAGACCCATATTTGCCGCTTCCGCTTCAATGCCAGCAAACGCCTCATTGACTGCTCGCTGTGTTCGTCCAATCACTTTAATGTCATCAGCGTCAGCTAGCAATTGAACTGACTTCTGGAAGATCGTGCCTCTGGTGTTGACTTGTGAGTTACGCACGATCTTCTCGAGGATGATGTTGAAGATGTCACATGACAGTGCGTCACATTGTCTAAAACCTTTTTTGACATTAAAGGTCTCAGTGAGTTCGTTCGACCTTGACGGAGCAGCGAGAGTTCTCCGTCGTCATCCTACACAATCTTACGAGTTTGGTAGGACTGCCAAAACTAGACATGGCACTGTACAGCTCGTCTCTATGCACACTGTCATATGCGGCCTTAAAATCGACGAATAGGTGGTGAGTGGCGACTTGCACTTCCTGAGTCTTTTCCAGGATCTGCCGTAATATGAAGATCTGGTCTACTGTGGACTTCCCTGGTCTGAAAGCACACTGATAGGGACCTATCTGGTTGTGGAAAAAGGTTTCAGACCCTCACACAATACGACAGTGAGGATCTTGTATGCGATGTTCAGGAGACTTATCCCTCGGTAGTTGGCACAGTCAAAGGGGTCTTCTTTCTTTTGAACCAGGCAAACGACGCTGAGATTCCACTCATCGGGCATGCCTTCCTCCGACCATATCTAACCGATGAGCTGGTGCATGCGCCCAACCAACTCATCTCCAGCTGCTTTAAATAGTTCTGCTTGCAGTCCAAAATCGTCAGTTCTACTTATTTACGTACCTACTGAGTCAAACATTAGCTTCGTCCATTTTTGACCATAAAATGGAAGAAGCGCGCGATGAACTTTCTTAACAGAGCACGCATTTTGATAATAAAATTCAATAATTTGCAAGCATTTTGATAATAAAATTCAATAATTTGCAAGCGTTGTTCGTTCGTAAGACTATTCATGGTTAAATTATAGACCAAACTGATGATGTTTGACAGTGAAACAAAACACGAAACGTGCGCGGACATTCCAACGTGCTGACTCCAGCACGCGGACGTTCCAAAGGGCCCTAAAAAGACATGGATATTCTGCGAGAGCACCAAGAAAGAAGTCGTCGGTAAGTGCGGGCAACTATAGGAAACGCATAGACTTTGCAAATTTACACAAAGACGACTATTTGTTTTTTGGAAGAAGTGTTGTTCACTGATGAAAATAAAAAGAACATTTTCGGCCTCGATGGTCAATCAAAAGCTTAACCAAAGAGTGGCATAGCATTGGAATCAAAAAATCTCCGAAAAACATTTAAACATCGTGGAGGCAGTGTTATCGTGTGGAGCTCCATAGTTTGGTGCAGTGTGGGAAAGCTGACATTCGTAGAAGGAAATATAGACCAGCACGTGTGTCTGGATATACTGGGGGAGATTTTGGAGTTATCGATCGAGACATTGCGTTTTAATCCTGGCTTGATATTTTGGCAGGATAATGCCCCCAAGTTCACAGCGGAAAAAATCACGGAGCGGTTTAGGTACAATTGTACTCTCCTCCACAGAGGCCAGATATAAGCCCAATTGACCATTTGTGGGACTTCCTAGAGAAACAGCTGCACAGGCACGCAATGACTTCAAGGGCTACACTCAAGGAAGCTCTGCTAATAGAATGTCATAGAAAACATGCATATTTAACCCAGACGCTGGTTTGTTCAACGCTGCGTAGACTACAAGCTGTCCTCAAGTGCCATGGAGGTCCAACAAGCTCTTGGAACTTACTGCGGTGTAATAATGAATTATTTCGGCCTGTATAAATATTTCGGAAAGATTTTTCACATAAAATAGAGAAAGCCAAAGCAAAAGAATCGCGATGAAGAGAAGTATATCGGCTGTTTGAAAATTTTCCAATTTTTAAATTGAACAGCAAGTTCTAATTTAAATAACATACTTAATTTAAAAAGATTTAATTTTATATAAATCCTGAATTTACTAAAAATTTGTTTTGGAAAACCAACGAAACCCTTAATGAGTAAGTATAACTTATTATAGATCAGTTTGTTAAAAGTGTGAAGTGCGAAATTTTATAACCGAAATCATAGTGAAGGTCGAGAGAGAGACTCGACCACAGACAACTTTCTGTTTAAAAAAATGCGCAAGTCCGCCAGAAAGAGAACCCGGTCTCCACATACACTTCACAAAAAATACAACGACGCAAAACATTCGTTTCACACACAAAAGAGAAGCAATGAAGGACTCACCTGCTAAATATCTGTCACTCTGCGAGCGGGAGTACCTCAGCGTCTGAAAGAGACCAAACATCAACTGATTACAATCGCAGCCATGCAATGGATCAGTTCAAGGCAAAGGCATCTAGCCACCAACCTGCTTTTGTCCGCCAAAGTCGTCACGTTTGCGCTCCTTCTTTAGGAGCAGTGGTGCTGAATTCGACTTGGTCGTCAGCTCCTGCATGCCCATGCTCTCGTGGCCGCTGTGCAGGGAAGCGCTGCTTGGTGAAGGTAGTTCGTGGAAGTTCGTCGGCAGTATGCTCTGAAACGGCTCCTGTCGCAAGGCCAGACACAATCGGCCCTTGTCCCTGTACTCTTTGGCTTTCGACTCCAGTCTGAATGGCACCGGCGGCGGTAGTGGCGATGCTATGTCCAGCGAGTGACTGCGGCACTTGTGCGACCGCGTGTAGGGAAGCATGTGAATTGCAGAGTCCTTGCTCCCGCTGTGACCGTCGCTGATTTGCAAGTTCGATTTCTTGCGAAGGACCACACCTTTGCTGCTGTGCCTGTGGCTGTCGCATTCGATGCCGTCGTACCCGTCAAAGGTGCCCGTCTCATACTCTTCGTGGTCATGGTCGTGCTCGTCGTCGTGGTGGAGGTCGATGTCGTCCACGTCATCGTCGTGCGCCTCGTCATAGAGGCTGAGCACCTCCAATAAATCAGGATCATCCGACGAGGCCACCGAGCTGCCCTTCTGGAATTTGATTTTCCGCAGCGGGTCCAAGCTGCTAGTCAGCGAGTCGTTGTCCGCCGTGCTTTTCCAGAAGCCGGCCTCCTTCGGCGGCGTTGCCGTCCCTATTCCGCTCTCGTTGTTATCGTTGTCCAGGCCGGAAGAGTCAAGCGAAATGCCCGACTTGCCAGAGCTTAGGACACCGGACGCCTCCTCGCAGGCCGACGATGAAGTGGAGCTGCGAAAGAGATATTTCAAATTCCCGTGAGTTTTGTGCATACATATTTATACGAGCGCATACGTACTTGTTGTCTTCATCTGCGGCGCCAACACTCCTCAAAATCGACTCCTCCGACGTCCAGATAGTCGAGGTGGATCCTTTTTTGGTCGTGTCGCTGTGCAGGAGGTAGCCTCCGCCGTTGCTCTGGCCACTTGGTATCACCTGATGGGCTCGCTCCCGTTTTGGCGTGGCGGCAGGTCCCCCCGGTGTCGGTGGATGACTTTGGCTCATTGTTTCCATTTCACTTTCCGCCTGTCGCCGACATCTGTCCCGGATGGTGGCGTCATTTTCTTCGATCTTCAGCACGGTGCTCCCCGGGGACGCAGTACTCTTTGGCAGGAGGCGACCATTGCCCGGACTGTGATTACTGTCATTACCATTGGGCGCGGACAGGGCTCGCAAGTAAATAACGCCGTTGCCGCTACCACCACCGTGGGGACTCAGTAGGTGCCTGCTCGTGGTCGCTGGGATGTCTGGCCGACGGCAGTCAAGGTTAAACGACTGCAATGGAATGGTAACCTGTGCGAAGAATGAGAATAAGACATTAGATCGAGGGGAATAGGGAGAGAGAGAGAGAGGGAGGGGAAGAGGAAAACTGGGAAATAGCACGGAGCCAGCGCACGTACTGCACGACTAGACGCGGTACATGCCGACAGTCGGGACTAGCCGCGGGTGGCGTTCGCTCTGTACGGGAGCTACGCGACACGTCTCAGCTTTAAAGTGGAAAGGAACAATGTGCATGTTAGAGGCGAATGTGTGCCAAAAAGGAGGAGATGCGTCCAAGATCAGCTAGAATCAAAATTCCTGTCGATTGTATTGCCACTTCGCGTTCCACAGGGAATCATTCAATTACCCGGCGGGACGACTTTGTGGGCGAAAGGACGGCTCCGTCACGTAATTTACGTAATTCACGTTCCTACGGCACTTCTCAGAAGTACAACTCTGTCACCCCGCTCAACATGTGTCATTCGTCGATGTCGCCTTGAATTCCCTTTAAAAACGAAACCGATCTCCACTTGCCCCCCGCCAAAACACCGCGTGCATGCGCCGTTCGTGAATTCATTCAGATGTCGATCCGAGTTCCCGCGATTCGCAACAGCAAGTGTACATGCACTGACGACAACTACGGTTCGTGGTATAATAAGCCCACCTCACCATATATGGGCCGCTGCAACCGCACAAAGGAGACGCAGGAGACTGAATGGACAACAATGGCAATTGGCTCGCTGCCAATAAATCATTTAAATCAATTTCCGTTCCATTTTTTTTTCGGTTTCGCCTGCCCCGAGTCCAAGTCAAACATCGGATTGCAACATCGTCCTCGCAGCAGCACAGCATCGCCGCTGACAATTGTTATTCTGCTGACATGCCAGCTCGGATGACCACATGCCTTGCATCACGATGAGGCGGCCGGAAAGAGAGAGGTCCCGGGCATCCAGAGATCGGTATCAAGGTGCGTACCGCAGCCGGCTGAGGGGTCCGGTCCATCTCCGATGCCAGCGCAGAGATATGTCAATCTCTCCAGCGCAACGATCGCCTGGTGCACACTAAGCGACGCGTGATTTAAAAGTTTAATTCCCGCGGCCATTGTGTTCATTGATGAATCTCGAGAGGTCCTCGCCGAAAATGGTAAGGACCACAATGCACACTCTCCGGCGGCAATCAGCGGCCCCGCCACTCTGCGGAAACTGAATTAATTCGTTTTTGGATGACATGCGTTTTGCGGATCATCAAATTCGTTTCGTATTCCTCGAGCGTCTCGCTCGGTTCCTCCTTTTTGGCAGTGAGCGCGCGCGAGCGACCAGGATGATGATTAATATGAGTCGTTCCCAATCGGCGAATGCGCGGACAGAGCGCACTCTCTAACAGATGGCCGCGGCGGTAAGTGGGTCAGAAGTCCATTAAATTTGCGAACTCTGCGTTTTGTCGGCGATGGTGGCTCGCCGCGCCGACCGCAAGTAATGAACCGGGAACGACAACTGAGAGGACGTGAGTCTTATGTTTTCATTAGGCTCCCTGTGTCCGAACATTTGTCATTTTGATTTGGAGGTAGTCTCCGTTTATGCGTGGAGCGGCGCAAGGGGGCGGTGCTCGTTATAACGAACACGAAACGATGCCCAGGAATGCCGGAAGAGTCGTTGGACTATATTTATGCGAATTCGCGGTCATTTGAGGGTGACTTGTGCGACGGGGAGAGGGGATGTCAGCATCTGGGGGATGCGCGGAGGGCGGATACTCAATGGATCAAATCATGGAAGACAGAGTGAAGGTTTGTGTCAGTTCTAGTTCCAGCTTTGTGTAAGTTCTAGTTCTAACTTTGTATTAGTTCTAGTTCTAGCTTTGTGTCAGTTCTAGTTCTAGTTCTAGCTTTGTGTCAGTTTTAGTTGTAGCCTTGCCGACTTCAACCGTGTTTCCCAACACACCCAACACACAAAAAACAAACCCAGACGTTCACCCCGCATCGCAGCGGATGCAAAGCGAAGATCGTCGCCGAGAATCAGTTGAAATCACCACCTAAGACGGTCTGTTTACACCACTCCTTCCCTACTGAGTTAGTGACTTTCATTCTTCAAGGTCCGCCGAGGAAGGCTGAAAAACTTTGCACACAAACTTTGCTCGACCTTGTAATGAGACGAGAAACAACACTTCAATCAGCGCTACACAAGTGGCGTCAAGCCTATCCCATCCCGCACCCCGGCACAACCACCTGATCCAGTCACCGATCCATGCCACAATAAAATTGTTTACCTTCCAACCGCCATCCGTCACCCATCTAGCCGTCTGTCGTTAAGTGGAACATGACACAAGTCTGATAAAGGCGCGTTCCTGAGGTGCGCAGCGACTTTCATCATCCACTCCGTCGTTGGATGCGTGATCTAATTTATGACGGGAAGAAACCGTCCGCATCTCCACTCAAACAACACCCAATCGACTCCGAGATGCTGGTCTCATCCACGCCCTGCACGCCTTCTACGGCCCTCATTCCAGGCGTCCCGTCCCACAGATACGGGCAATTAATTTGTGTCGTCCCGACCATTTAAATTCGAATAACGAGTAAACACAGCATTTTCGGGCGGGCTATCTGTGTGTGCGCGGCCCGATAAAGGGGTCGTGGCAGGCAGCTGCCGCCCCAGCTATGCGGATGTGCCCGTCGTGGCGTGAGTTATGAAATACTGCTGCCTGACACCATATTTGCCTTAAGGGAGCCCGTTGCTCGATGTTGGCTGCTGCCTGCTCGATGCTCGCCGTTGGGCGCTCTCGTCTGTGGATCGCTGCGAGATGATGACATGTTTTCCCATTTTCGGGACGCCTTTGTTGTGTGTAACCAGCAGCAGCAGCGTCGTGATACATTTTTAGGAAGGAGGGAACGCTCAACTGGGGAGTAATTGTGGAGTGGAACCGGCAATTTGTGGAGATGATTAAGAGAAATGCGTCGTTAGTGTCGTGTAAGCAAGCGCGGGTCGCCTGAGAAACGGCTGTGGAATGCTTTGTGGGTCAAGAAGTCACTCGATCCGTTTGGCTGGTGGGAGAGTGATTGTGGTGTGATCAGATCGATCTAGCCACTGACAACTGATTTGTGTGTGATTTGGTTGGTTTCTCGTTGAGGTCATGATTCAGAGAAAACGGCTCGGGAGCAATGAACTGTCACATGTGTTCCACATGCTTGCAACAGTCCCTTCGTCTAATGCACGACATCTGTGCGCACGACTGCGCTATCACAGCCAGCAATCGGAGACACCAACCAGACCACTCCAGTCAACCGGCTGCACATGACTCACATCGCCATGCCCAACTGGTTCGGCGACAGCTTTTCGGGCGGCGCCTCTGTGTGGTCTGCGTCGGCCATAAAAACCAGCTCCAAAACGCATTGAATCCTTAAATCATCTCCGCTACTGCCGAGCACCTCGTCCGCAGCCCATTATCAGCTCCAGCCGCTGTGTACATTACATTCCCCACTTAATGACTCAATCCGAGGTGAAATCCTTTTCAGCCACCGCACCCCGCCCGGGCGACGATGGCATCGTCCCCCCACCAGTGGCCCGACATCCTTGTGTCACAGAATTTGCGCCCAAACATGTCATAAACATCACTTTCAAATCGCCGGCCGCCGCCGATCCACGTCCCACCGGCCTGCACTCGCGCACTGCCGATCCGTATTTATGGTAATTTCACGAACAATTCCATAAATCGATCCACAAAATTGCGAATTTAGTTCAGGTTGCTCTCTCAGATCAATAAAGCAAAATAATCAAATGCCCAGCATCGGCTTGCGCGGCCGGTTGCCTCGTCTAATGGCGAAAGGCGGCCTCCTGGCCCACAGAACATACACGAGACAAATTAACATTACATTAGGCCGGGGGGAGAATAAAATTTTACTGACGTCATAAATTTAATTTACAGCAGATTTTGGTTTCCTTCCTCGCGACAGCCGCTGTGTTCGGTTTCATTAAGCAGTTCAATTAAAATTATATCGGCCGGCTTTACAGGCGCCGCAGTCCCGGCCGGAGATGGATAGGCGGTGCACCCATGGCTAGGAAGCGCGGTGGGCATTGTTGGGAAAGTGTGCCGCTGAAAGGTTCTTCGCGGTACGCGGAGTATCGTTTGATTGGGAAATAATTTTATGGTCCAATTAATTCATGGGAAGCTCAGGTTCGTCCCCCTGCCCACTCGTCCACCGACTGCGGTGGGTAGAGGCGGTCGAACATAATCCGGCGTGTCGTTTCGATTGATTTTGGCTGTCCCCTGTCGCCTGGCGAGAGTTGTAAATCATCGCGCAGAGTTTCTTCAGACGGGTTTTGAAAATGGAGAAAAAGCCGAACACGGTTCCGACGGAGAGAGTTATGGCTGTTTTCATTCTAACGATCTGGTGACAATTGGAGCTTCCAGATGCATTTTAATGGCTGTGTGGCGGTAGGTCGCTTTCACGCCGCACTGAGCGAGGTGATGTATTGACGGGTTATGAATGCATTTGTTGTAGAAGTTGACACCGCCTTTGTTGGCCTTTGTTCAATTGACAAAGACGAGATTGATGGATTTGGATTGAGGATCGAATTTTCAAGCAACTTATGATTAATGATGCCACGACAGAGATCAACATCTGAGATAAGTTTCTGTTGGAAGTTGGAACTTTTTAAGAAGCTTATGGCGTGGAAAATATAATTCAATAATCGAGTTTTATCTGCATCTTGTGAAACCCGAATTTTCCACAAAGGTTGTCCCAATGCTTCTGTTTTTGTTTCCAGATTCCGGACATTGATCTACTCGCCATTACTTGTAGTTACACACTGTACAAGATTGGCAGATTGGCTGAAACTTTACTTCGTTCCTATAGAAAGAGGGTCACATGGAATCAAGCTGAAGTGCGTCCAAACCATCTTTTTAAGGGACGTATGGGAATCTTTCACGGAAAGAAACTAGAAGTCGTGACTTTTGCGTGGACAGGTGCCCAAACAAATGACTGAAGCGAGTGACCAGCGGATGTTACTTCGCCATATTTGCGTACCCTAATTTTTATAATTGGCGCGTATAGAGGAAATGGTGGAGGGAAAGAAGGAAAAGGAGGGAAAGAAGGGAAAGGAGGGAAAGGAGGGAAAGGAGGGAAAGGAGGGAAAGGAGGGAAAGGAGGGAAAGGAGGGAAAGGAGGGAAAGGAGGGAAAGGAGGGAAAGGAGGGAAAGGAGGGAAAGGAGGGAAAGGAGGGAAAGGAGGGAAAGGAGGGAAAGGAGGGAAAGGAGGGAAAGGAGGGAAAGGAGGGAAAGGAGGGAAAGGAGGGAAAGGAGGGAAAGGAGGGAAAGGAGGGAAAGTTGGGCAACGAGGGAAAGAAGGGAGAGGAGGGAAAGAAGGGAAAAGAGGGAGAGGTGGAAAGAGTAGGAGGGGAGGTAAAGTTGGGACACGGGAGAAAGGACGGAAAGTTGGGCAACGAGGGAAAGAAGGGAAAGGAGGCAAAGTAGGGAAAGGAGGGAAAGAAGGGAAAGGAGAGAAAGAAGGGAAAGGAGGGAAAGGAGGGAGAGGTGGAAAAAGTGGGAGGGGGGTAAAGTTGGGAAACGAGGGAAAGGAGGGAAAGGTGCGAAAGGTGGGAGAGGTGGGAAAATGGGTGAGGGGAGGGAAAGTTGAGAAACGAGGGAAAGGAGGGAAATGACGGAAAGGAGGAAAAAGAGGGAAAGGATGTATCGATGCACACTGGTTTTAAACACATGTGGATTATAATGAGGGAGAAAAACTGAGCTGGGGGGAGCATTTTTGTAGTGCGTCTGAAGACTCTTAATTGAACAGTACGTCCGAACGTGGGCTTAAGGGGGAATGGGTAGGCATTCCTAGCAAGGCGAGTATTGCGACTAAATTTTCTTCGGATCTGCTTACGTTGAAGGCTCTGAAAGAGTGTACGGAGCACGCTGTTGGTGGCAAACGCCTAGTCAAGCGCCTACGCATAGAGCTTAAGATGTCTTAACAAGATAGATCAGAAGATTAACACCACTCCGAGCTTGAGGGCGTCTGAATCCACGTCAATCAACAAATTCAGAAAAATCAACAAATCCGGGAATCCAGAAGACGACTTGGCTAAAGTCTAAAGTGCCGTTTGCATGTTGTCTAACACCACTGCCATCATCGGAACTTCGGCACATCTCGATCGCAAGTTTGATTCTGATGTGCGCCAGGGGTGTTTTTGTCCATTGGTACGTCGGCGAAGGCTTGGAAGGAGATGTATTCTCGGAGATCTGTCTCTGCTCTCGAGAGGGACTACGAGGAAGTCGGGAGAGATTGCGAAGGTGAGGACGCTGAAAATTATTAAGTCCTGGGTAGCCACAAAAAAAAGTGAAGACGAGCATTCGAATCAAACATCAGATTGAAATAAAAAAGGAAAACACGACTTTGTCTAAAATGATCCACAGAAGTAGGAAAGGATTTCAATCAACTTTAGGTGTAAAAGTGGGGTCAGTTGCTGAGAGAAGGGCATGTTGGTTGAAAGACCAGTTCAAGTCTTTTTTGACACTTGAAGGAGGAGGAGAAGGAGAAGGAGAAGGAGAAGGAGAAGGAGAAGGAGAAGGAGAAGGAGAAGGAGAAGGAGAAGGAGAAGGAGAAGGAGAAGGAGAAGGAGAAGGAGAAGGAGAAGGAGAAGGAGAAGGAGAAGGAGAAGGAGAAGGAGAAGGAGAAGGAGAAGGAGAAGGAGAAGGAGAAGGAGAAGGAGAAGGAGAAGGAGAAGGAGAAGGAGAAGGAGAAGGAGAAGGAGAAGGAGAAGGAGAAGGAGAAGGAGAAGGAGAAGGAGAAGGAGAAGGAGAAGGAGAAGGAGAAGGAGAAGGAGAAGGAGAAGGAGAAGGAGAAGGAGAAGGAGAAGGAGAAGGAGAAGGAGAAGGAGAAGGAGAAGGAGAAGGAGAAGGAGAAGGAGAAGGAGAAGGAGAAGGAGAAGGAGAAGGAGAAGGAGAAGGAGAAGGAGAAGGAGAAGGAGAAGGAGAAGGAGAAGGAGAAGGAGAAGGAGAAGGAGAAGGAGAAGGAGAAGGAGAAGGAGAAGGAGAAGGAGAAGGAGAAGGAGAAAGAGAAGGAGAAGTGTTTTCATGCCCGGATACTCGTAGTCATAGCACAGCACGTTAATCCCTCACAAACTTAGCCATTAATTCAAGCACTGCCAAAGTAGGACGTGTCTAGTTTTTTCAAAATCTATTCATTCCTATTTATCCATTTGAATTTTCATTTTTATATTTGTGTGAGTGGTTTTTTCGTTTTAAGAAAACAATGCTATAAAACTGGTGAATTGCGGTGTTCAAGAATTTCGGGCCTCAAGAAACCGAAGAAATCACTTTCAGTTTAATTCAAAATTACGTTTTAGGAGATTTTGACGTGAAACTTCAACTTTAAATAAAAACTTTTGCCTCTTGTCCCAGGAGTTCAAAAATAGTTTTACTAGACGAAATTTTACGACTAGGCGGAACATAGTTGAACTCAAACCAGATCAAATCTATCAAAGGAGGTGAGAGGCATGAGTGCCAACTTAAACCCACGAATCAAAGATCGAATATGCGTCAGTATCCCCTGAAAATTTTAAATTTACGAGACATTGAGAGGCGCAATAGTCCACAAGGGAGCCACGGCCCAGCTTATTCATCAAAATTTCGTGTTGTACGGGCTATTGTTCTCTTGAGAGGCAAAGGGGTCTGCAGTTCGTTTGCAGGTTCCGAGCGCCATTATCTTTTATTTCATAGACAATAAAACGTCTTTGAGCCTTGCAAGGAGCTCAAAAGTTGAGCGCCGTGAAAAATTCTTAGGAATCGGATCTGGGATCGTTTGGGTGTGTGTTTTATAGTACTCATAAGTCACTACGCCATCGCGGCCATGGGCTATACGTAAGGGTAATTTTCAATGTGTTTAATGAGAAAATAAATAAATGTTTGATTGAGTGTTTGATAATTGCTAGACAATGGGTATGCGGGGTGTGTCACTTTAAATGAAAAACGATAAACAGAATTTTTGATTCCAAGCAGTCGCTCCACAACATGACCAAATTTTCACTGCAATATGTAAGAATATATGGCCCATCATTTCTTCAAAGAATACAATTGACAATCAGACGGAAGCACACAACGGACGATGGATCAGATGAATCCAATCCAAAGCAGGTGAAGGCTCAGCAGTCCGTTCACAAGTTTCTGGTTGGAAAATTGTTTTAAAAAATAAAAGAGCTAATTGCAACTGCTGGTAGTAAAATGGACCAGTATTCGAGGCTGAGAGCTTCAGGGCAGTGTATTCCAACCTCCAATTAAAATTTAGTTTTTCGAAAAAGAGTTTTTTTTTAGTTTTTTTTGGTTAAAAAACATTGAAGCCGTTCTATCTAAGAATAAGGACTTGTTCACTTACTTAATGGAAGAGCATATCGATTTGATACAAAGCGCACGTTTCTGTCCTTAGGATTCCTAGAGCATTGGGCGGGCATCTGTTGGGTCTATAAGTTAGTTCGTGCGGCTTGCTAAGAGATGGCGTAACTTATATTATTCCCTTGTTAGTATTCCATTGGCACATGCATTGGAAAGCTACTGTCATTATACGTCATTCATTTCATGCGTAAACAATATAATTCTTTTCACTCAAATATGTCAAAATTTGTGCCTGAAACATTGTTTTTGCAAGAAGTTCTTCCTCATTACTCTTTTGTGAAAAAAAGTTGATGCCGAAAGTCTTCTTATTTTGGTGGAACTTTATGGAGGACATGCTCTAGCTGAGCCAACGTGCCAAAAGTGGTTTGCCTGACGTAGAAGTGGTGATTTCGACTAGGAAGTTTATCCACATCCTGGACAGCCAAAAAAGTTTGAAGATGAAGAACTAGAAGCATTACTCTATGAAAACTATTGGCAAACACAAGAGGAATTCCAGAGTCCTTGGGTGTCACTCAAGTAGCCATTTCAAATGTTTAACAACAGCTGGGTACATTCAAAAGCAAGAAAATTGGGCTCCACATGAACTCAAGCCGGAAGAGACGTTAAAAGACGGTTCTACATGTCCCAAATGCTATTAAAGCGTCACAAAGGGAAGTCATTTTTGCATCGGATTGTTACTGGTGATGAAAAATTGATCCATTACGATAAGATAAGGGCAAAGAAACCTGGCAAACAAACCAAATCAACTTCAAAGTCGAATATCCATGGCGCGAAAGTAATGCTCTGTATTTGGTGGTATCAGAAAGGTGTGCTGTATTATGAGCTGTTAAAATCGGATAAAACTATCAATGGACAACGCTACCGAACACAATTAATCCATTTGAGGAGAGCAGTAGCCGAAAACCGCCCGAAATATGCAACGAAACTTTTTCTTCTTCTTCTTCTTGTGGCGCTATAGTGCCATTGGGACAACGTAACAAAGGACGATCTAGACTAAAGGGGCGCACGCAAGTGAACCTGGGCCTCAACCAACATGCCTCTCCAGCCAGCACGATCTTTCGCTAGCTGTCTCTAGTTGCGCACTCCAAGTTGGTTGAGGTCCATCTCCACTTGTGTGCGCCGCTTTAGTCTAGGTCGTCCTCTGTTGCGATGTCCCAATGGCACAGATTCAAAGACGAAACAGAAGGCAAAAATTTTCCATCATAACAACGCGCGGCTTCCATTGCTGTTCCGCATAAGAACTATTTGTTAAACAGTGGATGGGAAGTTTTACCCCACCCGTCTTGTAGCCCATGTTCCGGCCGATGCAGAAAATTCCCACTGAAATGCAGTTCACATCAGAGCAGAATACCAAAAATTGGCTTGCTTCATTCTTAGCTGTCAAGCCGGCACAGTTCTTTTGGGATGGGATCCACAAAGTTGCGGAAAAATGTGAGAAAGTCATGGCTTCAGATGGATACTTTGAAACAAGTTGTAAACCGAATACTTTTTCAGTGATTCGTTAGCCAAACCGAGGTGCATCTTTAATACCAAAACTACCACATCACTTTGCTTTTTCTTCTTCGACATTCAGTATCGACTGTACTTCTGCATAATGCAACAAATGACAAGGAGGCCAGAACCTAGCTTCACCAGCAACTGTTAGTTTTGCAGGTGATCGCCGTATGCTTTCGCAAGTAGAAGAAATCAACATTTTTTTGGGAATGGCGAAGAGTGATGATCTTCTTCACAGGCAATGAATGCTTTTTCACAAAGATAGAATTATGGAAAACACGTGAAGTTCCGTCCCAGAACCGAACTTGGTACCTTCGATGTGTGATTGGTGCGTTAACGCAATGCACCATCCCGGTCTTTCCTCGTTTAAAAGAAGGAAATTCTGCTCACGTTCAGTTTTACACAAAGAAAAATGTGACTTGAATAACATCTTTCAATGGCACAAAACCAAGGACTTCACTTACTGCACAAGTAACAGCATTGCCCGACGCAATATTTATTTCCAGACAAACTCAATATTCGTTTCCAGACAAACTCAGAGCCATCTAGCGACAAGTTGTACTTTATTTTGATCGCTTTTCATTATTTGTTCTCTGTTTTTTAAGAAATTCGTCAGCGCGGTACAAGTGGCCGGCATTTGATGGCAGCGCCACCTACATTAAGATCGATGGAAATTCTCGATCAGCATATAGTTTTAAAGACAGTAGAAAGGCACACTCTATTCTTTTGATTTTTAAAAAGCTCATTGAGTTGATGACTTGCGCAGACGAGGTTGACGCGTAATCCGGCTAGCCACGGCAGAGTGATATGTAGTTGGTCTTGGAGAAAGGACGCACAGTACCGACGTCGCTGAAAGACCGCCACAATTGGCTCTAAAGGGCAACCAAGAACTTCGTCCAATTTAGCTCTGCAATTTGTAAACAGGGATATAAACTCCTTTATTGCGTTAGTGGTCGCCGACGCGTCGTAGGTAATTTGCGACACTCACACGCCAAAGGTCCAAGGTTTGAATTCCTAACTAAAGACCACCTCGTCGCCTGACTGCATGATTATGGCACGAAGATTCATAAATCATCAGACTCAGCTTGTAACCCAGAATGAGCCATAATCCAGAATCGAACCTGAGACATCGCCAGTGCTCATTAAAACGTTCCAAACCCGCCCCGAAGAGACGACTCTCCTCCAACGAGATCATCGCCCACCCAATGTGAAAGTGAAAAAAATAAACTCATCTTCCGTGGAAGAAACCGCCGAACTCTGACATGCCGCCATCCGCAACTAACGAGCGAAAATTTAACTTCCACCAACGCGCATCTGCTCCGCGAGCCGTGTCCAAGTGCCCTAATTACCCTACACCCCAGGTATTGCGCCAGCGATGTCTGTGCATGGAGAAGATACGCATTCAGCGTCTCCACAATGAAGCTCAGCAGTTAGGTGAACGAACCCACACCCGAGTCGACGAGGCAATAGATTCCCAAATCGATGCATAGTAAAGGTACGAAATGGTACGGATACTCACATGCTTCTCGGGTCTTGGAATACTGATCATGACTGGGGCTCCGCCGCCACCGCTTCCGCCGCTGCTGCCGCCGTTGGTTATGGTCGCTGTGGTCAGGGTACCACTGGCGGTGTACCATTTATCTGATCCCATTAAGTTGTCCAATTCCCGGAGGAATTTGTTAGCCCATATGTTAACGTCGTCACTGGATACACTGCTGCCGCCACTTGTGCCGCTGCCGTGATGTGGATGGTCCAGTGCTGAGCGACTTCTGAGAGCGGTGCTCGAGAGATAATCGTTGTGACTGTTCAATCGCTTGAGTGTGGACGTGCGCCCGTTGCTGGTGCCTGAGCTCGAGCCGGTGCTGGAGCCGCTGCTGCTGCTGCTGCTGCCAATGGAGCTGGTGCTGCGGAGTGACGACTGCTCGTCCTCCGTATGGTCTTTGCAATGATTTAGACTAGGAAACGTGTTCGTTGACATTATGGTTGGTGTCACCGGAGCCGTCTGGTACTCGGACGCAGCGTCAACAGAAACCGGGACTGTTAAGTAGCGGCCACTGTTGGCCGAGGAGTCGCTGCCGCTGCCGCTGCTGTTGCCATTTCTGGTGGAGGGGCAGCCATTTGTGTTGCGGCTACCGTCGATTTCATTCACTTTCTGGCTGCTGTCAGTGCCGCCATTTAGGCGACATGACATTTCGTTTGACGGCAATTTGTCGTCGTCCGCCACATTGGCCGTATCTGCGTCCGCACATCTGGTCGATTCGTCACTCTGCTTGGCTCTGTACTGCTCGAAGACCTCGTTGATTTCGTTCTGCAGAGAGTAGAGAGGGGATTAGTAGATAAGTGAGTCTAATTTATGTCTAAGATACGGAAAGAACTAGACGCAGTGACACGCATGTATCACTGTAGCCTGTCTAACCGTTGATAACGTGTAATTTGTGCAATAAATCAGAACGCAGCGCGTGGAGGCTTTGCCACTGCGCGAGCGAAGATTTGGAGGACGGGCTGTGTCACGATTTTCCATTTCGCATCTGCACCGCACCGTGTTCGCGTGCATTGCCACGCCACACTGGTGGGAGATGGATGGGGAGGGAACGCAGGGAAAGTCTACAAAGATCCTCGACGTGGTGGGGAATTACTTAATTAAAACTTGATGCCCACGGTTTGGCACGGCTCCCGCACTGATTGATGGACATCATTAGAGGGTCATAAATTTTCATGGGCGACGGTGAGATGAAGTGCTGGAGCTCGAAGGAAGGTGGCCGACGGCGTGGTGGCTTGAGGGTTGAAAAGGATACAAGCTCGTGGCTGCTTTGAGGGCACAGATTGAACACAAAACTGATTTGGGGGAGTGTGAAGGAATATAGTCAGCAGCACTTCAAGAGGGGATTTAAATTGAGTGTGCATTGACACAAACATTGACAGTGGAAAGAGCGTCACATATGTTTTGAAGGGCTTACTTAATAATAATTTTTGGCGCGACAGTCCAGGGCCTAGCTTTCTCATCAGCTACTCGTGTTGTGCGCGCTACTGTTCTCTCATGAGTAGAAGGGACGCACAGTTTTTTTGCCGGCTCCGAACGGCGAAATTTAAGAAGCTTTTGTAGGCAAATTTAATTTCAAATTCACTTTTCTAAACTATGCACCATTGTGAATGCATTCTATGTTATTGGTTATTGTATGGGTTAGTGGAAGCGAACTGCTAACACACCGTGCCATATGATGGGTTGATGATACCGAAAACTCTCCACTAACGTTATACTTAAGAACGTCTATAAAAGCAAGTTGTTTACTTCAATAAAGTCTTCTTTCTGATATTTCACCTCGAGTTGAAGCTGTCAGTGTGTGTTTTTTTTATCGAAATCCCCCACAGCTTTTCAGAAGTGGGATAGAGCACATGTGATTTTACCGAAGTAACTTCGATCGCAGTCTAAATCCGTTGTTGTTTCTTTTGAACAAATATACCGCGTATAGTTCGTAGTAATTAGTTACATAATGTCCGAAGAATGGTCGGTTTTCATAGAATCGGCAACGGTTGTAAAATTAAAGGAAATTTTACGGAATTTGAAATCGCAAACTACGGGCACCAAGGCGGAGCTAAAAGTTCGAGTACTCGAAGCAACAAGAGATTGGCTGCAAGAGGATCTTCAGAAATTGATACAAGATGCCTCCGCGAAGAGCATTGAAAATGGGATAGACGATTCAAATACACATGATGATGCTGAATCAGAGGACGAAATCCGTTCCGAGGACACCGAGGAAGAACGTCTGGATGAGGAGTTGGCGAAATTGAAACGAATCATGGAAAAGAAAAAAGAAATAGCCAAATTAAAACGGAAGCTACGTGAACTGCAAATGGAGGAAGCAACAATCGCTAGTTCAAGTTCAACTACTACTTGTAACTTCAGAGACATCGAGGATTCAATCACACCATTCAGCGGAGATGACAATTTTTCAATAGAGAAGTGGATCGAGCAGTTCGAGGAATGCTCAGAAATTATACATCTGGACGAAAGAGCAAAATATATTTACTGCAAAAGACTTCTCACGGGGACAGCGAGATTGTATATTAGGACAGTTAGTCCAAAAAATTGGCTTGATCTTAAAATCGCATTAAAGAGTGAGTTTCGAAAAATTGTCACAAGATCAGATGTGTATAGTGAGCTCCGCGATAGAAAAAAACGTAAGGATGAAACCCTACAACAATATGTCTTGCATATGCAAGAAATCGCTTCGCATAGCGATGTTGATGAATTGGAATTAACACAATTCATAATCAAAGGCATACCCGACGCGGAACTAAATAAAACAATTTTATATAGTGCAAACAATATTGCGGAATTGAAAGTGGCATTAAGAAAATACCAAAAGCAAAGACAAAACTCCTATCATAGCAATTCGGGAAAAGCGGTGAAGGCGACATCTACTACATCGAGTTATCATACGCGAGTGGCCGTCACCCATAACCCTAAAACACCAGAAGCGACTTCCAGTAGCCGTGAACCACGTGTAAGATATTCTAGGAGGAATGTTGTTTGTTTCAAATGTGGCAAGCCAGGACACATATCGACAGCATGTGGAAGCCAGGATCCAGTGATGGTATTAAGCAACGAAAACGAAGAGACAACCAGTGCGACTTCTATAAATAATCAAGCTCTGGAGAATACACTCCTCACCACCTCTTCCGTTAATGAGAACTACAACGACTTCGAGAAGGTACTAGAATTCCGGTGGACAACAGAGTTCGGAAGAAGTTCAACGTCACTCTTAACTCTCTTAGACTCGGGAAGCCCCATAAGTTTTGTTCAGGAAAGATTCCTTCCGGCAGTGTTACTGACAGAATTAGGTGAAACAACACGATCGTATTACGGAGTCAATGGCAGTCGTCTTGAAACTTTGGGAAGTATAAATACTGGTATCGCATTTGAAAATAAATTAATAGATTTGGTTCTACTAGTTGTGAAAAATGACTCTATGAATTATCCAGCAATCTTAGGAAGAGATTTTTTCGGAAAGTCGGGCTTGGCGCTTCAAGTTCATCACGGCAGCGAGAAGAATCAAAATCCTCAGAAGACGTCCGACGGCTGCGAAGATACGTCCAATAGTTGCACCGAAAACGTCATCGTTGACGTTGAAGACAACGGATTCCTTCAACAAATAATGAACATTGATGTCGATGAGAAATCGGGTGAGTTTCAAATTAATATTAATACAGAATTAAGTGAATCAATTAAAGAAAAAGTGTATAAAATTGTTGAGCCCGCCTATTTCGCAAGTAAAAGTTTGTTCAACCCAGACTCTGATTTCAAAATGCAAATTATCTTGACAAAAGACACCCCTTTTCATTGTACACCGCGAAGACTTCCGTATACTCATAAGATAGAGCTTCAAAAGATAATAGATGACCTCATTAAAAACGATATTATTCGAGAATCCAATTCTCCATATGTATCTCCGATTGTTCTTGTCCACAAAAAGAACAAGGAGTTGCGACTTTGTGTCGACTTCCGTGAACTTAACAAGATCACTGTACGGGATAATTACCCATTACCTTTGATCGAAGACCATCTCGATCTTCTCAAAAATAAAAAGTATTTTACGTCATTAGATTTGAAAAATGGGTTTTATCATGTCCAGTTATCCGATGATTCCACAAGGTACACATCTTTCATTACTCCAATGGGTCAATACGAGTTTAAAAGGATGCCGTTTGGTCTCAAAAACGCGCCTTCAGTCTTCGAGAGGTACATGAAGCATGTCTTCAAAAATTTAATTTCGGAAGGTAAAATTATTACATATCTTGATGATCTTCTTATCGCAACTGAGAGTATTGACGAACATCTGGACATCTTATCGAATGTCATAAACATTGTTGTTAAAAATGGTCTGAGACTCCGGTTTGATAAGTGTACATTTTTACAACAAGAAATAACTTATTTGGGTTATAAAATCAGTCAAAATGGAGTACGACCTAACGATACTAACCTAAATGCAATTAGGCGTTTTCCAACTCCGACTTGTGTGAAAGACGTACACAGCTTTTTAGGACTCTGCTCCTACTTCCGTAAATTTATAAAAAACTTCGCTAATATTGCAAAACCTTTGTACGATTTACTAAAGAAGAATACACCTTTCGTATTTGGCCTTAAAGATATTGAAACTTTTGAACTGTTAAAGGACAAACTTGTGGCATCCCCAGTTTTAGCTATTTACAGCCCTCATTGCATTACTGAGCTTCATTGTGATGCGAGTAGCATCGGGTTTGGGGCAGTTTTAATGCAAAAGCAAGGGGACGGAAAATTCCACCCCGTTTTTTATTTTTCAAAGCGAGCAACTGAGGCTGAAAGTAAATACCACAGCTATGAGCTCGAAACCCTATCTATTATCTATGCACTCAGAAGATTCAAAGTTTATCTTATCGGAATACCTTTTAAGATTGTTACCGATTGTCAGGCTCTTACTCTTACCTTGAAAAAGAAAACACTAAATGCACGTATATCCCGTTGGGCGCTTGAACTACAGAGTTTTGAATACGTGGTGGAACACAGAAAGGCAGAACGCATGACACATGTCGATGCATTGAGTCGATCGTTCAATATTCTTCATGTTGACGATGAGGCCTTCGAATTTGTGCTAGCAGCAGCGCAGCGACAAGACCCCAAAATTGTTTCGATCTCTTCCAAATTAGAAAAGGCAGAAAGCTCGCAATTTGAAATGATTGACGGGCTAATATACCGCAAATGGAAAGATAAAGTTCGATTTTATGTTCCATTCAACATGGAAGACCAAGTCATACGGACACATCATGAAGCGATGTGCCATTTGGGAGTCGACAAGTGCTATGAACACTTGTCTGGAACTTATTGGTTCCCCAGAATGAAACAAAAGATTAAAGACTATATCGGCAAATGCTTAAAGTGCATCTACTTCTCGCCTCCATCTGGTAAAATAGAGGGTTCATTGCACTCTATTCCTAAAGGAGAAGTACCTTTTGACTTACTGCACATTGACCATCTAGGTCCATTGCCTAATTCTCAAGGAAAGAAAAAGCACATATTTCTGATTGTGGATAGTTTCACAAAATTCACTAAGCTATACCCAGTAAAAACGACTTCAAGCAAAGAAGCTGTAGCTTGTCTCAAGTCGTATTTCGAAAATTATTCGAGACCGAACAGGATTATTTCGGACCGCGGAACATGTTTCACTTCAAATGAGTTTGTAGTTTTCTTGCAGGAAAATGGTGTGCAACATGTAAAGATTGCAACACATTCACCCCAGTCGAACGGGCAAGTCGAGCGTGTGAATCGTGTTCTCATACCTATGCTGGCAAAAGAATGCGACGCAACCACAACTAGTTGTTGGGACAAGCAACTGTCTAAAGTTGAGTTTGCTATTAACAACACTATTAATAGAAGCACGGGATTCACTCCAAGCGTTCTTTTGTTCGGGCAAAATCAGAAGGGTGTGTTATCTGATCGGGTTAAGGAGTTTCTTGCACATGCTTTGGGGAGCAAACGGGCTGACTTTAAAGAGATTAGAAGTCAGGCGAGCACTAATATCATAAGGGCCCAGGAACAAAATAAAATGTACTACGATGGTCACCATAAAAAACCCAGAACATACCAACAGGGCGAATACGTAATGCTTAAAAATGTTAGCACTACCCCGGGGGTTAACAAAAAGTTACTTGCGAAATATCGAGGGCCATACGAGGTCAAAAAGGTTTTACCCAATGACAGGTATTTAATAGCAGATGTTGAAGGTCTGCAGTTAACCCGTTTGCCGTACAGGGGTATCTCATCGCCCAGCAACATGAGGCCTTACAATGTAGAACAACAACAACTATTGGAAGACGTTGACAAAGCCGACGGGTGTCCTGAGGAATTTGATTCGTAAAAAAAAAAATAATAGTTTTTTTTGTTGAAATGCTAAAATGATTGTTTATATCCATGCCTAAGCCTAATTTTCTGGAATTATCGAACAGATTTGTTAAAAAGTTCACTTCTTAATAGGATGTTAAGCCATGTAATTTTCTTGAATTTGTTAACTAATACACTGTTGGATTTTTGAATTATTTATTTCTTATGAAACTACATATAACTTAATTTTGCTTAGTGGGTTACTGTAATCGGGTCGATTAACCTATCAGGATGGCCGAGCTGTAGGCAAATTTAATTTCAAATTCACTTTTCTAAACTATGCACCATTGTGAATGCATTCTATGTTATTGGTTATTGTATGGGTTAGTGGAAGCGAACTGCTAACACACCGTGCCATATGATGGGTTGATGATACCGAAAACTCTCCACTAACGTTATACTTAAGAACGTCTATAAAAGCAAGTTGTTTACTTCAATAAAGTCTTCTTTCTGATATTTCACCTCGAGTTGAAGCTGTCAGTGTGTGTTTTTTTTATCGAAATCCCCCACACTTTCTTAGACAGCTATTACTATTTTAAGGGCTGTCAGCACCTCGAAAGAGGTGGTGCCGTGAAGTGAAGGGCATACTTGGCATTTGTATATAAATGACGAAATTGTGTCAAACAAGTATTACCAGACCGACACCATCAACAAGTTGCTCCCTAGAGATATCTGCTGCATTTGAAATGGCGATCTCTGAATTCCTTAACTTTCCGTTTCGAAAGCAAGGATTTCAAATCGGTGTCTTTAGTCTTGAAACAGGGAAATATTGGCACCATAGAGGTAGATTGCGATGCTCACACGCCGAAGGTCTAAGTGCGATTTCCAGCTCAACACGAATTTTTCACCACATCACCTCTTTCGAGCTGCTGACAACACTTAAAGAGTAGTAACTGTCTAAGAAAGCTTCTCAAATTTTCCCGTTCGTAGTCGGCAATAAACTGCAGGTCCCTTCTACTCGTGGGAGAACAGTAGCGCGCACAACACGAGTAGTTGATGAGCAAGCTAGGCCCTGGTGCACTGTGAACTATCGAGAAAACAATTATTATTATTTGTACACCACCTAGACCACCTAGTAACAATCAACAGCTACAATTTCGAGGTAGTGAAGGAGTTTGTAAACCTCGGAACAAACGTAAACTCCACGAATGACATCGTAGTGGGGATCGGACGTAGAATCGCCCTTGGCATCCGATGCTACTTCGGTCTGTCAACACAACTGGGCTCGAAACTCCTGACTCAAAGGACTAAAGCCATGCTCTACAAAACTCTTATTCTGCCAGTCCTGCTTTATGGAGCCGAAAAGTAAGGCTGCAGAGTTAATTCTTGGTGCCTTCGAAAGCAAAATTCTACGTGAGATATAAGTTTGTCACTTATGCTTTTCCGCTCTTCATTCAATGCTTCATAAAAAAATAGCCGGAAAATTCAAAAGACAAAAACCCGGAAGGGAGATATTTGACATATATGGTCCCGTCTGCGAGGAAGCCGAATGGAAGAGAAGACACAACAGCGAACTCTACGAGCTGTACAAGCATGTGGATGTAGTCCGGAAGGCAAAAATCCGTCGTCTACACTGGATCGGACACATCGATCGAATGGATAATAACGCTCCAGGAAAGAGGGTCTTCGAATCCGAGCCTCCTCCGGTACAGGGCCCAAATCATCGCGGATGTAAGACGTGCTTTAACTTAGCAGGGCTACAAGCCAAACCTAATGTAATATCGGTAACACACGTGCCATAAGGTCATCCACGTCTAGATTCTAAATACTTTCAACAGTTCTTCTTTTCAAATATTCAACCGGGGGACGTCCTTAGATTAAGACTAAATTCCACAAATACGTGAAATTAGCAAAACCACATTTAAAGGATGATTTAAATGGTCTCTCTGATGAAAGGCCGAAAATTCTTAAAAGCTCTTAATTCTGTTCAAAAATTTATTGAAGTGTAGAGCACAACGGAAGGGAGCAATGATGTAAAACAGAGCACAGACAATGTACGAAGAAGAGCATACGAGGCCCTCGTCGGATTCCAGTGATCAGAAATCCAAAAATTTGAGTACGTCATCATGACAAAATTTTTAAATAACGAATGACACCAAAGATATAAATACAAGACATAAATACCGACAGACTTTAGACTGGAAACCTTAAAAATCTATATTCCAAAAAAAATTTCGATCGGGATGCCCAAAAATCAAAAACCGACAAACCTTACATCGGGAAGCCCAGAACTCTAAATGACGACCGGAAAACCCAACAATCAAAAAAACCGACTAACCTTAGAAAGGAAAGTGCAAAAATCTGAAGATCGGCAAACTGGGAAGTCCAAAAATCTGAAAACCGTCAAACCCTAGACAAGAGAGACCAAATCTCTAAGTACCGAGAAACTTTGGACTGGAAGGCGAAGAAATATAAACACCGAGAAACCTTACACGTACAAATATTTATATAACGACTCAAAAATTTCAATAGCGACAAACCTTAGATCGGGAAGCCCAAAACTCTAAATACCGATGGGAAAGCCCATCAATTTAAAAATCGACAAAACTTTGAACGGTGGGTGCAAAAATGTAAAGACCGGCAAACTAGAAAGACAACGCCAGCCAAAAGTTCAAGTACCTACAAACCTTACACCGGATGGCCAAAAAACAAACCAAACCCTAGACAGGAGGGCCCAAAAATTTAAAAATCGACCAACCTTAGAAAGGAAAATTCAAAAATCGGCAAACCTTAGACCGGATATCCCAAAAATCTATATTCCGACAAACTTTTGATTAGAATGCCCAAAAATCTGAAACCCATCAAACCTTAGACAGAAGAGTCAAAAATTATAACTAAACCTAAGATCGGAAGGGCTTAACATCTAAAAACCGGGAACCTAAGACCGAAAAGTCCAAAAACCTAAAAACCAGGAACCTATGACCGGAAAGCCCAAAAATCTGAAAACCGGAAACCTAAGACCGGAAAGCCCAAAAACTAAAAACCGAGAACCTAAGACCGGAAAGCCCAAAAATCTAAAAATCGCCAAACCTTAGACGGAGAAATGAACAAATTTGGAAGCTTTAACGATGTTAATTTGATCAAAAGGTGCGGAAAAAAAATAAATAAGAGCAAATTAAGGCGTTTCTAGTTGCGACTAGATTTTGTTGTTACATATTCAGGAGATTTTCTGTAGATCTTGGACCCTAAGAAATGGGTTTGTCCAATCCAGAATCTGGACATGTCCCAAACTAGCATTCTTTCGACAGACAGAAACTAAGACATTTGAGAATGTCTGCCTGCGCATGAATTGTTGTTTGTAGCAATAAACGGCCGTCTAAGAGGGATGTAGTTTGGGACATATCCAAAGACTGGATGGGAACAACCCATTATTTGAACTCCAAAATAAAAAATCTCAAAAAGCCATCAAATTTCAAACTAATCCTCAATTTATATCAAATGCGGAAAATGTTTGCTTTGTATTCAGGCTGATTTGTGATTTCGGGCACGATCGAATTTTCTGACTATCCGCGTTTTTGGCATAAAGTGCACATACACGACTCTATTATAGTTCCAGAGATCACATATTTTTGAAAATCTGTCAGCATTTAGAATTTTAAAGTCGTCACTCGGTTTGATAGGACTGACAAAAGTGTCGGAAAAGTTCCAAATTTCAGAACTTTCCAAAATCATGAGCACACAAAATGTTTGCTCCTGAATAATATAATGTACACAAGGACTCAATCGAATGAAACTGAAACACTAGGACTCAATTGAACGAAACTGAAACCGTCAAAAGCCGACAGTTGAGCTCCACACGCCAGATCACTCCTCGAGAATAAGATTTGACACAGTTCAGACGCACTGTGACCCTGTCTCAGTTTTTCCAGATACCTTTCAGGAGCAACCATCAGTCAGGAAAATAAAAGTTTAAGCAAACACGAAACATCGTCGTTTCCCAACTCCTTCTTCGAGGTCAATCGAATCTAATTTTTCCAGTGCCCAGCGGCGGTGCGCTTTCCTTCATGCACGCACTTCAAAACCTCTGCCGGAATTCATCAAAGATTGATGAACATTTGTCCTCAGTTCGCCGCGCGCCTTCTCAGTCGTCTCTGTTGGGCGCCGCCTAACACTTGGCAAATATCGGATCTGATTTCTTCTGGGAGGCAGTGTCCAACGCGTTCATTTTTGATTTTTAATTTCACGCACTCCTAGGCACTTCGTATGAACACTGCCCTCGGGCAGTGCGAATACGCTACCGTCTCCATCCGTCTGACATCTGTCAAGGCGTCCTCGGAGATTGGTGACTGTGTGGAGGATGTTGGCTATTTAAGCACCAAACACAGGGAGTTCTTGATTTAGTCGAATAGGAAGTGTCTCAACGCGCCTTTCCCGCAGACAATGATTGCGGCATGGATATTCGTGACGAGTCTGTGTTGTGTGTTCTCGCTGCCCGTCACGCGTTCCAGCAGTGATGTGCGAATTCTCTCCAAGAGGAATGTAAAAGTGGACCCAGGGAGCAGCATTGACGAGGATTCTGTTTTGGAGGAGCTGCTGGACGGTGCTAGTAAATTCGAAGGTTACTCGTTGAAGGATATTTTCTCACCGCATCGGCCGTGGTCACTGCATTGTGAACCCAACTGTGAGATGACGGACATGTTCTCAGGCTCGAGGTAAGCATTAAAATTGAATTCTTCACTTTGGGAAAGACGCGGTTTCCGCAGGCACGCCATTGCCAGAATTGACACCCCGGTCGGAATGAATGTTATATGAAGGCAGGGGTAGCAAGTGGTGTGCTGAGTGTTCGGAGATGTGTCAATCTGGTGGTCTTGTGTGGCGCTAAGTCTTCCCAAAATTTGGACGAATATCGTGTGTCAGGGAAGGAGAGTTTCTGTTAAATAGATCTGAGTGCTTCTTCTCATCCTTTTGCACTCCCGACTCGCGGTTCTTTTTCCAACGTACGTCGCAGATCCCCGCTTGTCTGAGGTAAAGAAAGGAACCATTCGTACGTCTCAATGAAATCCGATCAAGGATCAAATTCACCCTGAAATCGCTGAAAGTCTCGGGTGTCGTCACAGCGGGAACGCTACATAATCCCAGGTGCACCTGGAACTCTTTGCCTATCCTCTGTTCACGTGAGCAGCCGCGCATTAGGTAACATCGCTCCGATTTTGCGAAAACCCTCCTCGTCGCCACACACTCAGGCAATCGGTGTTTTGATAACACTTCAAATCTGGGAACCATTGAGTTCGGTTCAAATATTTTCTCACATGTGCGATACTTCTGTGAAACGGAGAGTGCGCGCCGCTTTCAAGAGCCCTCCAGAGCCGGTTCGCAAACGCTCCCTCCCCGCCTCGATCGATCGAATAATAGTGAGTAATTTTTTGGATCACTTCACAGCACTGCTTTGTCCCCTGGGCAGCCTCGCATGGAGCGATCTGCCCCAAGGTCAGGTCCACTATTGGCTGGTGCGGCTGGGAGCGATTATTATGTCAGTTTGCTGAAATGCTTAGAACACCATACGCGGAGTCAATTAAATTCCTCTGCGAGCGGGGCGCAGTTTTAATTGGGAAATAATTCCGACGCGTGAGATTAGGAAACGGTGCGGCTGGGGGCTGTGTGGCATTTGAAATGTAATGATTCGCGTAATTCGCGAGAAAATTGAGAGGTAATCGGAATCTAATTACTGGTCGGGATCGTGTGCGGTTTTCGGAGTGTGTGAAGTCACCGCGAAGCGATTACGTTTTGCAACATGAATTATTGATGTTGAACGAGATTGTTGAGATGCTTGGGCTCCATGGGAATGACGAGGCTTTCGTTGAACCAAGGCTTTGCGGTTGGCTGGGCGTGAGAATGACATGAATCAGAGATAATTGACAGTTTTCTAATTGAAATTAATTGTGATTGCATTTTGAAACGGACGTGACTGAATCGCGACAGTCTGGGAAAGTTGAGGACTTTTCGGAATAGAGAATTACCCGCGGGGGAATTTGCCAGGGTGCAACGGAAATTTCAGTGGAATGTACAAAGTTCTTGATTGCATTCAACTTTGGATGCACGAACTGGCAGCGAACTGAAGCTGCGGTTTGAAGTCCTAGAATTGAATCATAAATTGCGCAAAATGGATAACAGAAACTGCAAAGTCGCGAATAAATGTGGCTGTTTGCAGGCATTGAAAACGGAGACAGGAGATAACCACGGTTTAGTCATAGTTCTATTTGAACTCGCCAGTAATCATTAGGTTTTTTTGTTTTGTGAGTTTTCCCACTTATAGCCAGTCTGTTAACTCTGACGAACAAGCCAACAAAAATTCACACATGGGGGTTTCCGAAAGACTTTTATTGATAAACAGATTAGTGAGTCTTTGAATCCGAGCCATTGGGACAACGCAACAGAGGACAACCTAGGATAAGGTGGCGCACACAAGTGAAGAAGAACCTTCTTGGAGTGCATAACTGGAGGCAGCTAGCGAAAGACCGTGCTGGCTGGAGGGGCATGTTGGCCCAGGTCCACCCCGGACTGTAGCACCATAATAAGGAGACGAAGATTGGTGGAGCCACAGGAGTTTCTGCTTCTTTGTGTGGCTCTACAGTCTGGGTGCACTTTGGCCTCAACCAACATGTGAATTTTTTCAACTTCCTTAGAAAAAAAACTTAGTTTAATTCTAGTGGGTGGTTCCCGTGGCGTAGTGGGTAGAGCGCGGCGACCACACGCCAAAGGGTCTTGGTTCGATTCCCGCCTGAAACCACAACATCATCCAACGTGTCTAACAAATCTGTCAAACTTGAACTAAATACCAACGCACCAACGTCGTGCTCAAATTTCTCTCAAAATTAAATGTTCCTGGTTTGTGTCACGGGGTGGTGGTCTAAGCTTTCCTTTCTGAACTGGCCCACCTTTACAGCGTCATCTGTATTGAATTGCTGACAATACTTAAAGCGTACAATTTGTCTGCGAAAACCCTCCGAAAATCCACAGCATGGAAATGTAACATTGATTGAAGTCTTCTTCTACCGTGGACACGTTATGAGAAGTGGCTTGAAAAAGCTAAACTCTAGCCCGTTGTAGACTGTAGCGCCATCCAAATCAATTTTTCTTAAACTTCCTCAAAGCCTTACTGAGCGCAATCAACATCTAGTCAATAATAATTGTTGGCGCGACAGTTCACAGAGGGACCAGGGCCTAGCTTGCTCATCAACTACTCGTTTTGTGCGCGTTACTGTTCTCTCACGAGTAGAAGGGACCTACAGTTTTTTCCCGACTTCGAACTGCGAAGTTTAAGAAGCTTTTTCTAAGACAGTTGCTACTCTTTGAGTGTTGTCAGCAGCTCGAAAGAGGTGGTGTCGTGAAAAATTCGAGGTGTTCAGCCAGGAATCGAATATAGACCATTCGGCGTGTGAGCGGAAACTACGCAACACTACGCCCCTGTGGACTGTCGCGCCAACAATTATTATTATTATCGTCAGTTCAACAAAAATTGTTTTTTTGAGTTTGCCAGTTGCATTTCTACAGTTGAAGACTTTACCCGCAATATTCGCTTCATTATCAATGCCCATCCTTCTTCTTCCTGTTGTGGCGCTATAGTCCGGGGTGGATCTGGGCCCACCCGTCCACCCTTAAGCCCAACTTTGGACGTACAGTTTAGTTTAGAGACTCGTTCTTCAGAGGCACTACATTAGTATGGAATGCTCTTTCCGGCTCATCTTTTATTCCTTATTGCATTCCCCAGGCATTTACAACCTTTTTCTCTCTTCCATTATATTTTCGGCCCGTGCCGTGACTTAATCCCGGCTACTTATGCAACAGAGGTAATTCATTTACCGCGCAAATTTGAATTGGGAAAAAAGTTCACCAATATTACCAAAAGCAATCGTTTCACTCAGTAGTTATAAGGGGAGACGAACGGAATTAAAAAATCAAAATTTCAGAAAATTTCTAAATTTCTAAGTTTTCAGTATCCAAAAATACTTTCAAACCCGACGGATTAAATTCCAAAGTGCCCAATCCAAAAAAAACGTGGTTCACAAAGATGTCTTGTCAATAAGGGAATTTCTGAAATGTTAAGCTGTTTAGATCGACGGCAAGTTGATGTTCCTGAGTCAAGCATTGTCCTCTTTGCTGAAATTCTCATCTGTGCGCATCATGCGAAGTGTATAGTGAGTACAAACTTCGAAGAAGAAGAAAGAAACACTTTCATTCTTATTTCCAAAATGGAGTTTCGACTTATTTTTAAACTTCTTTCAGGCGTGAGGAGACGGATATCGAAATGATATAGCACTAACATTCTGTCAAGATGTTAAGCGTGAATCAGCCAAGACCCAAGATTGCGCACCCTGTATGACAGTTTTGTTGCTTCTAACCCATGCTGAGCTTTCGACACAACACACAGACTAGTGCAAGTGGAATCTTTCTTCTTTCACAAATTGTATGTCGAAATTATTCTGATTTTTATCGGACTTAAACTATTGGCTGCCGTGGCGTAGCGTGAGGGAACAGTAGCGCGCACAACAGGAGTAGTTTACGAGCAGGCTAGGCCTTGGTCTCCCTGTGGACTGGACTTTAGCGCCACTCAATTATAATTATCGGTCTTACAACTTTTCCACTTCCTTTGATTTATCTAAAAGGCGTCGAATGTTTTGAGTTGATATTGATATGACACGAGGGGGTCTGAGGGTGGATCTATCTTCCCACAGCATTCAAACGAAAAGAAAATAAATTAAAGTGCATGTTGGATAGACCTGATTGCGACTTTTGTACATTTGCCCGACTTAGTGCAATCTTTCCAGTGCTTCTTGTTAAAGTTTAAGAAAAACTGAGACTATTTCGGAAACTATTAGCCACAAGCTGTATGCCAATGGAGGACGGCATCGGTTGGGAAGTCTGACAGTTTGTACACGAACCAACTTCACTGCCTTCATTGTCGAATACCGGAAACTCACCTTAAATGTGTGAATTAAATCGTTTCTCAATCTTCTAATAATTGTTGGCGCTACAGTCCAAAGGGGGATCAGGGCCTAGCTTGCTCATCAACTACTCGTGTTGTGCGCGCTACTGTTCTCTCATGAGTAGAAGGGATCTACAGTTTTTTGCTGACTCCGAACGGCGAAATTTGAGAAGCTTTCCTAGACACTTATTACTCTTTGAGTGTTGTCAGCAGCTCGAAAGAGGGGTGCCGTGAAATATTAGAAAAATTGGTGTTGAACTGGGAGTCGAACCTAGACCCTTCGGCGTGTGAGCGTCGCACTCTACCCATTACGCCACGGCGACCACTCAGTCTTCTACTTATGTAAAATGTGGCCAAGAAACTTAAGCCTCTTTGAACTCTACAAATTGTAGAAATTGTGGGCTTCTAAATCATACTGACATCAAAAAATCCTCAGCGAAACAAACTGCTCATTCAGTTGTGTCAGTTGTCCATGACCAAAACAAACCAAGTTAACATTTATATGTCAACGTTAGGTGGCAACACAAATTAAAATCCTTGCTGCATCGCATGTGTTGTCACATCAAATCATTCCCATCTACCAAGACGTCATAATGAACATTCTGCATGAGCGATTCGAAAGCAGAGTTATCCCTCACGTCATCTCACAGAGGCCAAAGCAGAACACACGTCTACTTCAAATCAGTTTCTGAAGAATTCGAAACCATCTTCCCCTTCACTGGCACTCCTCCAGACCTTATCTTCGCCCCCACCCCTCCACTTAACAGGATGCAACTGTGTGAAGAATGGGTGCGTGGTCAAGACCCGAAGCACTCAATCAAATCCCAAATGACTGCCTTATCTGCAGCCTCCCAAGAGCATCAACGAAACCAGACCCTTCCGCTGCCCACTCCGTCAGTGTCGATCGGATGAGTTATTCGCTCAAAACTGACAGAACTCCGTTCAACCAGCCGACAGAGCACACAGACTGGATGTCAAAGACACAATAAATAGGTTAAAGTGAAATCTCTCTCTCATCCTCCTCCGCCCACGCACGCACCGCGGAAACTCCTTATCCCGCACAAAGAAAAAAGGCAGAACCTTAATCGTCCAGCTTACCTTCCGTTTGTTAAATTGAAAAAGAAATGGAATCCGAAAACAAACTCTCAATCTCATTCATTATATTGACCCACATCGCGGGCGAGGAGTCTCCCTGGTTCTGGGTTGGGCCGACGCACTTCATTCAATCAGCAATTTAGACACGACCGCAGCACACAGGGGAGAGTCGGATACACCCAAGTGTGTGCCTTTCTTTTAATTGTGTCAATTCGGCTTCATCCTGCTCCACTGCACTGATTTCCATCTGCATCTGCAATCCAAGAGCGCAGCGTGAGCTCTGTGCGCCGACGCAACAAAGATTCCCTTGTTTCCACAAGAGCACCAAAAAAAAAAAACCGAAACGGTTTCACAATAACAGCGATTTACGATCATCAGATAGTGTGTGCGACAGGAAGTTAAACACGACCGCGGCCACGGCCCAGAGATCAATAAATCCGTGCCCGGGATCACGGCCGGAATGGCCGCGTTCTCTGGCGATCAAGTGCACGAGTCCCTTCCGAGGGCAGGCCTGCCCGGAGCATGATTTAAATTTTCCAAAATAATTGAACATCACGAGTGATTGGGTCGCGTCCGCAGGAACGCACACCGGGCCGGGGACTGTGACGCATCCCTAGCAGCAGCGAAGGCGGTGGCGGTGGAAAGTTTAATTGAAATATCGGCGATCGATTTGCGTGGAAATTTATCTGAAAACGATCGTGGCCGGGAGTGAAATGCGAGAAAAGTGAAATCTTAGCCCCGTCCTGCAGTAGCAGATAACCGTTCGCATTGGCTCCGACTGAGGATTTTTTTTTACATAATTACCGTCAGGGACGTCGTGTCCCAGTGGGAAACGAATTACACGCCAAGTCAGGAGGGGACATGTTAACAGCGATGCGGTGACAGAGATATGCGGGCAGCATCATTTCGTGGACACATCATTTATGCTGTGGGTGAAAATGCGCGGAATGGAGCCAATTAAGGAGACATTTGTGGCGTTGTTACATCTTTCCCGGATTCGGGGCACACTCTTCATTTCACAGCATTTTGAGAGACGCCTTTTCGCTCCTTGAGGATCCCACGCAACAACGTTGCCACTTTCACTCAAGACAAGAGTGATGACATGCGATTCAGGAATTGATTGCTGACAGCAGGGAAAGGATTTGGGTTGGAATGGAAACTGGGATGTGACTGGCTCTGCGGCGAACCTGTCAGACGGTAAAATCGGGCAAGATCGGACATCATCAAAGATCAGACTTCAGAGAGATCAATTGACTCGGTCTGGAGAAGGCCTGATGTAGGACACATAATACATCACTCAACAAGTATGTAGGGGGCGCCACAGTGAAAGAATATTGATTAAATTGATAATTTTTTGTTAGTGGCGCCCTCTATATGTCCCGAGACTTATTGAGTGATCAGTTACTTTAGAAAATGTGGGTTTCCGGTGAAGCCGATCTTATGACAGACCTGATCGTGGTTCAGATCTAGAAGGAGGACTAGGTTTCGAATAGACCCAATTTTGCCAAACTCTGTGCTAGAAGGATGGAGTGGCATTAAACCTGAGGCAGAACTGATCGCAGAGAAGATGAGATCTTGGCAAAAACTCGATGCGTCCATGAACTTGAACAGAAACCAATTTTAGAGCAGAGTGGATCGGTTTTTGTCGGTAACGAATTCACCGAAACCTTCAAGCAAAGTTTTAGACAAGGCGACGCGCTGTCATGTGACTTCTTCAACTTCATTCTTAAAAATATCGTGCGCTACTCACAAGTCAACATCAGAGGCACGATTTTCCAAAAGTCTGTTCTACTGCTAGCATAGGGCAACAACATTGACGTGGTTGGACGACTGCAGCGGGTAGTCAATGAGGCGTTTGCTGGCATTGAAGTGGAAGTGGCTAAAATGGGTCTGGCGGTAATTAAGCAAAAAAAAGGCCAAGGAATTACACACAACATCGATGTATCGGACCAAGCGTCACCCTAGGCAGCAGAAACTTATATTAAGGCCTCGACGGTAAATAGGCACCACCACCTCAGTTCCAGAATCAAACGCAGAATCACTCTTGCCAATCGCTGCTTCTTTGAGCTCAAGTGGAAATTTTGTAAAAAAGCTCTCATTCGAAAGACTTGGCTGGATTTGTACAGCAGCTTGGTTTTCCCAGTCCTACTTTATGGCGCAGAAACCTGAACGTTATATAAAGCGGATGAGAAAGCGTTAAGTCGGTTCGAAAGATAAGTTCTGTGTGCAATTTTTGTTTCTGTTTGCGTTGACGGCATTCGAAGGAGAAGATTTAACCAATGAACTTTATGTGCTGTACGGTGGCATTCCCCGGTCAAGCGTCTTCAGAAACAAGGGTTATGATGGCTAGGCTGCGTAGAGCGTATGGGCACCACTGCTCCGGTCCAAAAATTCTTCGAATCTGTGCTATTGGGACAATGTAACAAAGGACGGCTTAGGCTTAGGTGGCGCACACAAGTGGAGAAGGACCTCAACAAACTTGAAGTGCCTACCTGGAGGCAGCTGGTGAAAGATCGTGGCTGGAGGAGCATGTTAGTTAGAGCCCAGGTCAACAACGGAATGGAGGTCCACATGAAGAAGATGAGAAAGGATCGGTTTTTGGTGAAAATCTGTTTGGCTTGTGGAACGTTAATTACTTGTGGAACGTAACTGACTTGTGGAACGCAACTGAATTGTGGAACGCAACTGACTTGTGGAACGCAACTGACTTGTGGAACGCAACTGACTTGTGGAACGCAACTGACTTGTGGAACTCAACTGACTTGTGGAACGCAACTGACTTGTGAAACCCAACTGACCTGTGGAACATAACGGACTTGTGAAACGCAACTGACTTGCGGAACGCAACTGCCTCATGGAACGTAATGGGCTTGTGGAACGTAACTGCCTTGTGGAACGGAACTACTTTGTGCAACGTAATTGGTTTACGTTCCACAACTAGGTCCGGAAACATTATTTTGGAGCAGAAGATTTAATTTTGAAGTAGGATTGATTTTTAAGCAGACACGAGGCTTATGCGAAGTTCTTCTTGATATGGGATCTATTCGGAAATTGGACTGAACTAAAATAATTTGCAAAAATCGACCTTGGACTAAGATTTGACTGAATTTCGGAGTGAAACCGATTCTAAAATGGATCGGATCTCGACCGACATTGATCATAGAAGAAGCCCGTTCTGGACAAAGACCCGAAGCGAACACAAAATTGGCCAAAATCTTACCTTGAAGTGGATCAGATCAGTATTTGAAAACAAAGAGCGTGGTGGGACCGAATCGATCTTGAAGAAATATTGGTATGGGGGCAGAAATTGCTCGCTGAGCACAGTCAGTCGTGGTAAAGAGTTGATCGTGGTTGTGATCTGACGGAGCAAAGTAAAATCTTGGAAAAATAAAACCCAGAATCCTTATGTCCTGGCACATTTGTGACAACTTCCATTTTACAGCTTTGTGTAAGTAACTTTTCATACGACGTAAACTTTTAACAAGTGAAACGTAATTACAATGATTGTCGATAACTTCTGCGGCATTTGGTGAGCCACGTCAATGACGTGCCAACGATCACCTCTAACCATCAACTTTGTAAAGTATGCTCTGACATTTAAATGCCAATAATAATTGCAAGCTTGGCAGATTCACAGCCGCTGACGGGTGTTTGTATTTAACGTCCGGTACAGCAGATTTCCCAGTCTTAGATGTTGACAAGTGCTTTCTGTCAGCTGCGCATCCAGTGCAAAGTTGCTTTTGTTGCCTCTCCATTGTTGGGTGCTCGCTTCGATCGATTTCGAACAGTTTAAGGTGACGAGGGGAAGATTTTATGATTTAAGTGGAGACCATAACCTTTGTCCGGCAATAGACTGCACAGCAGACGATTGCAAAGCACAAGCCGTCCACAAGACCAACGGCATAAGCACAAATTGTTGTCGCGTCGACGATCATATGAAATTCCGTTTGCTTGAGCAAAACAAAAAATTCATCCGGAGTGGCTCATCCTTGGATTAATTGTTCAAAGGAAAATCTCCGGCACAGCCCTGGCTTTTCATGCAATTCCGCTCAATTGTCGGACGCAGCAGCTCGCCCAGCGTGGGTCAAGCGATCTAATTGCGATTAATTGTACCGTACACGGGCTCAAATTAAACAATAATGCCCCCCGCCCCCCTCACCGGCGGCTGTTCAATCGATGGACGGTGATTGTCAGAAACTCCAAAAGGCGAGAGACATACATTCATGCGAGGATGGGACACCCACGTCCACATTCCTCAGAGTTAGCACTCCCAGCTGATGGATGATAGTTCGGATGAATTGAAATCAAACACGAATCGCCAATTTCATTTCCCAGGCGGGGCGCGCACTTCCAAGAAGCCGACGTAACAGATACGTTCCGCGGAGCCCCTGTGGTGCGCGTGCGCTCACATAGACACCCATTCCCCGCCCCGCTGTAATCGATACCCGATAATGGCCCGTAATCATCACTCACTCGAGTGGCTCTCCTGACGCGACAGGGTATCGAGTGTCGCACATCAATCAAACAGTTTTCGGCTAAATCACGAGACGAGACCCACCTTTGTTCTGCTTTTCTTTTTCGTTTCAGTGTCGAGGCCAAGGACGATACGACAGTTGACGGCGATTGGATGTTCGAGTCCGGCACTCCGGTCGACGAGGACATCGTTCTTCACCTGAACGCAGATAAGGATCTGATGAGGTTCCTCCAGTGGACGACATCGCATCTCGGGCCGCTGCACAATGCATCCGGGAACCACAGCAAGCAGGGTTCGCGAGGTCGGAAAAAATTGAATCTATCAGGACGCCGTGAGCTGCCATTGTACGCGGAGGAGCCAAAGTACATTGTAATCCACCACGATATGGACGATTTTGCACCCCACCTGGGTAAGTGCCGAGCACAGCACAACACCGAGATGTTGATTGTGCTCCAAAATGCGGGTCCATGTGCCACCACCGTGTGTACCTGGATCAAATTTCACGATAAACAGCAGATTCTTCGGACCCCGTGCGGCTGTGAGAATGTGAATGTGAATGCGTTACGCACTCGGGACGGGCTTATCGCGCTCTGGCATCTCTGCGTGTGTGCTGTTGTTCTGTGAAATTTTCGGTTTTTATTAGATACGGAGACGTCGGGTTTTATGGGGACACGCCGGCCCGGTAAAAAACCATAAAATCGTTTGTCTTTCGCTGGAAATTACTTAATTTTGAGTGACGTCTCGGTCGAATGGCATTCCGACGAAAATCCGGGCCGCAGAGGCGCTTACGAAGGGACTGTCGTAAAAATTAGTTTTATTTAATAAATTTTTGATGACTCTCTCAGTGATTAGCTGGCGTTTAGCCGTTGTTCGAGCCATGGATGCGCACGCATTCTGATGGCCACGACGAGCTATAAAAGGGTGGCGGACGACGACACTGTGTCGGACAAACCGCGCGCAGGGCGACTTTTATGGGGCCCCAGCTGTCGAGAAGATTTATGAGGGAAATCTGACAGAACTGTGTCAACTATTGTTTCACGCCAAACTGTCGATTTATGATCAATGGGAGGCGGCTTTATGAGGCGGCCGACATCGACTCGGTTTGCGCTCTAATGAACCGAATAGTGTTTCTTCGATGTCGATGATTTGTTGGCTCTTGCTCCAGAGTCTGCCGATAAGTGTGAGGTTGTAAATTTTTTCTTGGAGAGGGGACACCTCAAGTTCATGGCTTTAAAGTCATTTTCATGTAGAGGCAACGTAAAAATATTTGTGATGCCCGCACGTCTTTGTGGGTTCGACTAGCTTTTGTCAGACACAAGGGGACTTAAAAGGGAGCCTCACAAGGGTTTATGACTCATCTCTTGAACGAATTACTGCACTGTATTTCAATAATTTCTGACTGTGGAGGAGTTCGTCGTTGAAGAGGCTTTTGAAACCAGTTGGCAGTTCCTACCCGTACTCACGAGATTCTTAATTTTTTCTTCTCTCCTCAGACTCAAACATCGAGTTCCCTTTCACAACGGCACAAGGTCGTAAGGTCATTCCCAACCTGGACACCCTCAAAACTTACAACAATGTGTTCGTGCACAGTCGCGGTAAAAGGAGGGCCACAAAGGAGGCGCTCAAGGACATGCCGAAGTATGACGATTTATACTTCCCACAGCGCGGCAAGAAGAACGTGCATGACATATTCCACCAGCACCGCGACAAAAAATTCGACGACAGTACAGGTGAACTGAAGGCAGCCTCCTACATCCAGTCGTCGAGCATTCCACCGTTTGAGGATGGCTTCTCGCACTGCGGCAACTTCCCATCTGCACCCGCGGCGGTGTTCACTGATCCAACTGGCAAAATAAATGAGCTCTTGTCGACGACGACATTGCATCTACCGCGAATTTCGTCATCGGACGCGGCTGCCGATGGCCACCGCACGGTCTGTGCTGGCGGTGCGACCGATGTCGCTGAATGTCAAAAGCAAAATGACGTTAAAATAAATGGATTCGATCAATCAGTCAACGCGCAGATACATCAACTGCAGCAGCAGCAGCCGCCATCCACGGGGATTGCCATCGGGAGTCCACATCACCAGCGTGAGGAGCAAATACGACAGCGGCGGCTGTCATCATCGCAACCATCGGCATCAGTGCAGACGAGCGCGTCATCATTCCTGCCGTTCATTTGGTCAGATCAAGTGCGCCGCGTCCACCAAGAGCCGCATCCAATTAGAAGCGGACAATGGCGGGACTATTACATCTAAGCGACGGCAGCGATGCCACCTTCTCTCCTTTGCCTTCGTCTTCATCTTCGCCGCCCGTGCCACATTCGCTGGCATAATTATTAATTACCGATGAGCACGAAGGGTAACTAAACGATTTATTACAGTTGTTGTTGGCGCTTGCGCCTGCCCTCTGTGCACTCGGCACCACGCACGCTCACTCGCATATAGATCTAGTAGCTAGTAGTGCACTCTATTGTAAATTAATGTACTGTATGATGAAGCAAATGCAATAAACAGAGTCCCGATAGGGATCTGAAAAAGTCATCCGCTCGCGCTCGACGACGACGGGAAACAAAGGCCTATTGTTGGGCAGCGTCCCGGCCGGACGGGTGGGGAGGGACTTAATTTAGGAGCCGATGAACGATATGACCCCATGCAACGATGATGTTGATCGAGCGATCAGATTTCGATTCAAGGTTGCTGATGGATCGATGGGCCGCTGCCGCTGTGCGCATCTATGGGTTTCCGAGGGGCGTTGCTGCGAACTTGAAACTCTCGGAAGTGGCTCTAGTTAATTGGTTCAGAGCGGACTGGGAATGGATTCTTTTTCCTTTTTCCCTTTGTGCATGCCCATTGGCTGGGGTGAGTGAAGGACACTGAGGATGTGGCTGGGAAAAGGGGTAGGCTTACAGATACAAATCACTTGAAGCGATGAGTGCAGCTGCGTTTAATTTACTTGGTGCAAGGCAATGCTAAGACCAGATTGAGTTAATCATTGAAATGTGGGAGAGGAAGAGGGGTGCTCTCTGTGACGCACTCGACGGAAGGAGTTGGCGCATTGCAGTGATGGAGGCGAAAGCGATTTTTAAACAATTGGAATTAATTGAGTGAAACACAATGACGCGTGTGTTTGCGTTTCACGCAAAATCTGTTTCTAGAAATGAGAAAAAAATGAGCGGTAAGATGACGCGACGTTCGAAGGTTTTTATTCAAGATGGGCGATTTGAAGTTTTGTACGCGATGTGTGCCTGCTCGGCGTGAGTCCAACGAGTTCGGTTTTCTTGACCGCCCGTTCACTCTCTTGTGTTATTCTCATTAAAGGTTGACGACGGAACCTGATTTAAAGTGAGAATGAAGCACCAGCAGCTCCTAGACCGAATGTAAATCAGCTGCGAGAAGAAAAGTATAACTCTGATGACTGCGAATGAAGTTTCGGCTTTCTTGTATGCCACTTTTAAGAATTATCACACTATTCATCGGCATCGAAGTTGAGGGGTACAATTTGAGAAAAAGCTGAAACATCGTTCACGGTTTCGAATCGAAATTCTAGTTCAGGTCTAATCTTGACATGTGAAAATGGCCAAATTGACAGTGCCCATTCTTGTCCGTTAACGCCTGTTAAAGTTGTTTGCTCTTATCCAACACTTGAAGCTTTATCACCTTGGAATCAAAAATGGTTATGGAGGAAGGGCATCTGTAAGCCTCCCTCCATTAGAAGAACCTACATATATTCCGTAGATGGAAGAGTTCAGAGTGTTAGAACTCTTATGTCAACTAGCCACTGACAGGCGATTGATTTAAGAAGCAATTCTAAGGAAACGCTTTAGCAGTCTAGAACATGCTGGTAGACATCAAAAGAGATAAGAACGGTTATACCCCCATTATAAAAAGAAGATCGACGTCCCGCAAACATCAACTAAGTTATATCAGATTCGGGGTGGTGGTAAGTTTCACTTCAGTAAATGTTTAACCAGCCAATGAATCATTTTCCTGAAAGGAGTACTGCAAGGTTACCGAAGTGGGCCGATATTTTGTACCTCAACTTTTTTTTTATTTGAATCAGCCTCTTTTCGTCATTGAGGCTGCCACAAATATGAAGGTATTAATAGATTTCCTGAAAGAAGTACCACAGGGTTACCAAAACGGGCCAATAGTTTTAGGGCCAAAATTTTTGTTTTTATTTTAACCAGCCCTTTTAGTCATTGACACTGTTTTTTGTGTCCAAAGAGATGAATCGTCTCCGTATTGACTGATTTTCTTGACTTTCTGGTTGACGAAATGGGCCGATATATTTAAACTCAATTATCAAATCTATCAGAACCAAAGAAGCTCTTTACACAGCTATTTGTCCTCATTGACAATGTCTTCTGCGCTCGAAGAGACGAATTGTTTGTACTGACTGGTTTTCTTCAATGTAGTACCGTAGGGCTACCGAAGTGGGCCAATATTTTTACCTCAACTTTTTCTTATTTGAACCAGACCCTTTTCGTCATTGAGGCTGCTTTAAATATGAAGTTATTAATAGATTTCCTGAACATAGCACTGCAGGGTTACTGAAGTGGGCTGATATTTTTTAGCTCAAATTTGTTGTATATTTGATTTTGACATCGCATTGACATTGTCTTCTTTACTTCAAGAGACAATTTTTTTTTCTGTATTGACTGATTCCCTAGATAAAGTACCGTAGGGTTACTGAAATGGGCCGATATTTTTTAGGGTCAATTTTTTTGCTTACTTGAAGCAGCCATTTTAATCATTGACACTGTCTTCTGTGTCCGAAGAGATGTATTGTTTCCGTATTGACCGATTTCCTTGAATGGAGAACCGCAGGGTTACCGAAATGGACCGATATTCCTTAGCTCAACTTTTTTGTATATTTGAACCAGTCCTTTTTCTTCATTAGAATTAATTCCTTATCTTCCGCGAATAGCTTCAAGGTTGAATAACGTCACCCTCCATTGTTCCCGCAGGGGAAACACTCTGCTTGAAAGTAGAGCATGTGGCGATCCCAATGACTCGCAGTGAAGGTGCCTGACGGCCAAGCCTTGACGGTAGAGAAAAAGCTGATGGTAAAAGTCAGATTACCGAACACTTGAGAACAACCGACTTTCACCGGAATAGTTTCACTGGAGCTCGCTTCACATCAAGTCGGAGAATCAATTCCCTAAGGCACCAGCAACCAACCCCCCCGTGGTGCCTCAATCAATACCGAAACGACAGTGAATGCAGTCCCGGTTGCCAAACTCCCTCAGTCAAGCACGCAGAGCAGACAAACAGTTTCTTTTCACACTTTCCTGAGCACTTTTTAGCCTGCACTTAGGCCACTGTCCGGGGACAATGTTTATGGACTGCTCCCAGTACCGCATCGAATGCGAACAAAGCCCACAATTCCAATAAAACCGCCCTCCCCCCGTTTGGCAAGCTGTCCGGCAAGTCTCGTGCTAAATTACCATCATTGTCACTTTCTGCCACAATGACCATGACGTTATCTCTGCCCCCTGATGATAGCAATAAACAATGGTCGGCTAGCATGCGAGCCACACATCGCACTCACAACTCAACCAGAAACGTACCTCGCCGAAATGACAGCCACGTCGAAACAGCCCGGACGCTCAGGACCGATCTAATGGCCAGACTTTCCCCGCCAGCTTCGCCCAGACCTGCGGTCGTCGCCGGCCCTGGGAAACAGCTCGGCCTGTTTCCCGCGCTCGCGGAGCTGAGATGCCGGAGATATGATGAAGCGACATCATTATACTTTATAGCGTGCTAGAAAGCAACCACTGTCTGTCGTCTATTGTGTGGGGCTGCAGTTTATTAGCCGCTCCGTTCGAGTGCGCATGCGCGCGCGCCTTCGTATCCTCCTGCGTTCGCACAAGGAAATCGAAAATGATCATTAAGTGACAATTTGTGTACTCTCCCGTACGAGATCCGGAGAGGGCACGCCAACACCGGCCGCTGCCAGCACCGCCACACGGCACCCAGAGGACGGCCAAGTTATAAATTATATTGCGCGCTGGATGCAGTCAGCAGTCAGCAATCCAGCGTCGGCCACGGTGATGAGGACAACGACGAGCCAGACGGCTAAGACGACGACGGACTGGCACAGCAATTCTTTTTAATGCGTTGACATGATAACAATCCGAGAAAGTTGTTTTCCTATTTGGATCGGATGTGTCTTGCTCTCATCACGGGCGCATTAAAATGATCACCAGCCGGGCCGAGTTGTGTCCCCGGAGTGTGCATGTGGATCCTTGAGATACGAGAAGCCACTGGCCGGCCGATTTAATGAAACGAAAGTGAACTGAATTTCACTGAACGGTGCGCTGTCTGGCACATCAGCAGCCGCTGCACCAACAGCAGCGGTAGCGGTAGCGGTGCTTCCATCTCGTGACGGTTGTCAGTTGCAGGCAAGGAGACCGCACAGCCGCGAGTGCAGTAGGCGGCCACATCGCCCGAGTAAAAGTGTTTAACTCTGTTATGACCGTGCGAATACCTGGGGACCGGCTTCGCGCTCCTGGCCGCCGGCCAGCACAGGCACTTTCCCATGTGACACACATCAGTTCCTCGCTCGGCCCAGCAGCGTTCCGTTCATGGCGCACGGTCTCCCCTGACAATAGACACGCCGTCACTGACAGATGCCACTTGACGTCTGACAGATCTGCAGCTCCCAAGCGCGCCAGTTACGTCTGTGAAAGTCCGTCATAAAATCTCGTGCGGCTAGATGAGGTAATTGGCGTGACTTCGATCCGTCCACTGTCGGTGGTCGGTGGCCGATGGTTGATGGTCGAAATGTGCTCTCAAGTTAATTGGAGTCTTTGTCTTCGATGGCTGTTGGCTGTCATTGAGAGTGGCTGTGTGCGTGAGTAGTGGGCGCACTTGAGGTCACAAGTGGAATGTGAATGCGCGCGCTTCAGAGTTCATTGCAACGCGTTTGCGGTCGAACTGCAGCCCCCGTCTGCGGTGGATGTTAGTCATGTCTTCTAGCTGGCGGACTGACGACCTTAAACCGATCAATGTCAGTGAAGGTCGAGACAAATTAGTGGTTTACTGGCTGGCGGCCCATATGAGCAATGGGCTGCGAGTTTCAAGTGTCGTTTGCATGCGATTCGAGCGGAGCATGGGCTGCTAAGTGATTCAATGAGTGACGATGATGGATGGTGGCTGGAATGTGCTAGAGCTGGAAGGGCCACTTGGCGTAATTGCGAAGTTGTTGAGTTCGATAAACTTGAATTCGCCGAGTCAAGGATGGGCTTTCTTAGCGAATGGATTCACTATGAGTGAGGAATGTGGTTGAATGAAAAATTGGAACAGTCTCGATGGGGACTTTGGGTATTTGGGTTTTCAAATTTTGTTCTAAAACGGGGGTAGACTGAGTTGCCGTCTTCTTGTCTGAGGTGTGGAATGGCCGCCTTTAAATAGTCCCCTTCGATTGATCGTGGAAAATGAATAACATGCGATGTTCGATCCAAGCGTATGTAGGTTGTCCGAAAGTTTGTGGGCACTAAAGGATGTTGGACTTTTGGTTTGAGGTTCTGGAAAACACAAAAATTCCCACTGCTCGAAAATCATACTCCAAGTCCGAAAATAATACTCCAAGCCTCTGTTTTAGTCAGAGCCTAACAGACTGCAATTCATGCCAATTCCGTATATTCAAATAACTTTACTAGTCAAGAGTTCCAAGCTTAGAAAATAAGTCTTCTAAACGTTCATCCATGTTGGACGAAAACGACTGACCGTGAGCGTTGTACTTTCTAATACTTTTGATGCAGGCTACTTTGTAAGAAGAAATGATCCTGCTGGATGTAGAAAGTAATTTAAGGAGGAGACAGGCGAAGTGTGTAGGGACTCAGCGATATTGTCTCCGGCTAGTGACCCCAGTACTTCACCACTACGAAAATTTGAAACTTTCACTTCACGATCACCTTAATCAACGTTCGGTAGTGGATGCAGAATCGGTCTTCTCCATTCTTTTTCTTAGTGGGAACCACCGTAACACTGTAATCGAAGCGTTACAGACTGAAGAACACGACTGAACCAGACGACGTTTTGGGACTGAAAGACTTTGACAGAGGTACCATTGAATGGAAGACAATGTTTTAGTCAAGGCCGCCAGAAGCTAAGAATAAATAAAAGTCCGAACCGACTGATATTGATTTATACAAAAGCAAACACGTGGTTTGATTTCTGGGGTACTTCAGGACTTCTCTGGCTCAAGCCATTGTTAGGTCTCCGATGTAAGAAGAGAGGACAATAAGACGAAGTTCCCAGTCGCGCAAATTGTCTATTTCATGAGAATTATTTAGGTCCGCGGAAGAGTATAAGATGAAAAGGTAGAGCTTTAAGAAAACTTATAAATTTGGACTCTTGCATCTGGCTGAAAGGGACAGCGTGCAGTAATGCAAAATAAATACTACTATTTACTTAGACGATGTTAACATTTAAAACCTACAAAAAGACTGAACAAATTTCATTTGCACACGCGCATATAGAGTTTCGTTTCATATAACAACAAGTTCAAGTTTAAACACTAGTTTAATAATAATTGTTGGCGCGACAATCCACAGGGGGACCAGGGCCTAGCTTGCGCATCAACTACTCGTGTTATGCGCACTTCTGTTCTCTCACGAATAGAAGGGACCTACAGTTTTCTGCCGACTCCGAACGGCGAAGTTCGAGAAGACTTTTTAAACATTTAATACTTTTTTAGTGTTGTTAGCAGCTCGAAAGAGGTGGTGCCGTGAACAATTCGAGGTGTTCAGCCGGGGATCGAATCGCCACGGCGGCCACAAATCTCTAGTTTGTTCAAACTTTCTAAGCAGTCTCTGAGTCTATTAAATATATGCATGCACAGATCATGACCGATTTACTCGTTCCGACAACACGGATAGTATACATGTTTGTAATGTTTTACTAATGGACGGACAAATGAATTCGAAATCGAAAATGAAAAGTTTTCAATTTATGAAAACGAAACCTTCAAAGCGCAACAAAAAGATCAACGCTTAATCTCTTCTTCTTTCAACCTCGATTACAACCAATGCCATTTTTAACACTTTGTCAATCGATATACCCTGTGTTATGTTTTAACTGACAAATTTGTGTTTAGGACTATCTCCAATTATTTTCAAATGAATATGCCCATGCAGGGATTTTGACAGCTCTACCAGTTCCGTAGACACGGATAGCTGACAAGTTTGTTATGTTTTACTGACGGACGGACAAACGGATTGAACATAGAAAAAAAAATTTTTCGATTTATGAAAACGAAACCTTAAAGCGCAACTAAAGTTAAACGCTTAACCTCTAGTTCCTTCAACTTCAATTACAGCCAACCTCATTCTAAGCAGTCTGTCAACCTGTGGCAGGATTAAACGCACAGAATTTGAATTCTAGACCATATCCAGCATATCTTCAAATAACATGTCTATGCAGGGATCATAATCACTTCAGTAGTTCCGCAGACACGGATAACTGACAAGTTTGTTACGTCTTACTGACTGACGGACAAGCGGATGAACTATCGAAAATAAAAAGTTTTCCATTTATGAAAACGAAACCTTTAAAGCGCGACCAAAGTTTAAAGCTTAACCTGTAATTTGTTCAACCTCAATTACAAGCAACTGCATTCTAAGCAGTCTGTCAACCGATACATCCTGTGGTACAATTAGAGTCTTAGAATTCGATTTCTTAATTATTTCAAGCACTTCTCTAAATAATAGGTCCATGCAGGTATCATGACCGCTTTACTAGTTCTGTAGACACGAATAGTTGACATGTTTGACATGTTTCAATGACCGATAGATAAATAGATGGAACATTGAAAATATAAAAATTTTAATTTATGACAACGAAACCTTCAAAGCGCATGGACATAAAAAATTCTTCACAAAATCCCGCAAATTAAAAACACGAGGTCGATACTAAGTAGAAACTGTGGAGTCTCGTGCAATTCTTCCAACTTTGTCGGACAGAGTTGCGGTTTGAAGGTTTTGTTAGCAGAACATAATCTTTTTGGTACTCTCTCAGTGTTTTCAAACTTTCCTTTGGTTTAACCGTTTTGATTACAATATTCCACTCGACTTCTGTCTAAGTGATATCCTACGAAGGTACTGCTTGACCCATCGCTTAAAGTAGATCACCCACCGCAGTCTTGTGGCCGAATGCACATGTTTCTTCTTTGGGTCAAAAACTAGGATATCTTCTAAAACCCTCTCAATTCAATACTTTGACTTTTGTTGTAAACCCTGAAGCCACTTCGTTTCTTCGGCACTTGTCATCGGAGATGTGAACTCTTCGTGCCCTTTTAAAAATGCAAAATTTTGATTAGGTTATGAATTCCTTCTTACGACGCCGTCGTCGTCGTCTTCAGTTGAATGACCTGCGTCGTCGGCGGCACCAGCGATCCAAACGTTGAAACATCAATGAATAAAATTATCGATAACGAAGCAATCCGCACGGCAACGGAGGCCAAGATAGTTTTTACGATCACCGCACGACGGAGCGTAATAAACGACCGTACGATTCGCCGAGTAATGCATCCGTAATGGATGCGATCGTTAAGTTTCTCCATACGCCGCCGTCGTGGCTGACCATCTTTCTTTGTCTTATTAATTTTAATATTTCCGCCCTCGCCCTCCTCGCGGTGACAATTTACTCCGCGGCTGTCCGCTGGATTTTTATGTCTGCGCAATTAAAGTCGCCTCTATTGCGGTCTAAGTTGGGTGGGGAGTGAGTCTGATTTGGACGCGAATTCGGTTCTCTCCCAGTGGGATCCGGAGATTACTTAAGTGCTTAACTGCCGTCGTTGGTCCCCACGGTTTTCGGTTGGCAGCCGTAAAAGCAGTGCGCACAACATGGGGCACTCCAGCGCGCCTGACAGGCGTAATTGTGTGGTGACTGCAGCGTGCAGAATGTCTAGACCGTGTGGAGTGTGGGGAGCGTGCGGGCAGCGATCTGTGGTGTTGCAGAGCGTTTAACCCTTATTACATGTGCATTCGGCCAAGACTGCGGTGGGTGACCTACTTCGTGGCGACCGCGACGTCTCAAAGATGTAGGCCTCTCCGTTTTTGGGCTGCGATGACTGATGGCTGGACGATGACAGATGTTGTACGGTTGTGGGCGATGGACAGCGAGTGCGTAAGCCTTGCGCAATTCATCTGCGAGTCATGAGAAAACGATTGCGATGAAGACGTACCCTCCGTAGTGGGTGGGCGAGCGGTTGCCCATCATCTGTGGTCGGTTGGTCGTGGCAGCAATTGAAGCTGCGCTGAGATGTACGTATGTCGTGGGGGACATCTGCCCTGCGGTGCACTTTTCAGACTGGGTGGCAGTTTGTTCAGAGACCCGAATTGATTGATGATGGGAAGGCGGTTGGTGGAGGGAGACACACAACATGGGTGGCTTATCTGAAGAAGATGAAGAAGTGGAAGATTGAAGGAGGGAATTGGCATGATATAGGGTCGGCCGAAAGTCAACAATTTGGACAAAACTAAAAACTTAGAAAGGCACGAACTCCCAAAGCGAGCTCATCGTGCGAATCTGTCATCAGCACCCTCTCCTACAAAGATTCCAAACTGAAGGTCTGTTTAATGGAATTTGAAGCTTGAAATTGCATGTGAACCACGTCGGATATCAAACAGGGCCTTAATTTCAGTGTAAACCTTAACCGATCAGCGTTGTCCTCATTCCAAGAGAGGAGAAGTCTGCTCCCTCTGGCTAGATCAGAGAGCGACCACCATGCACGGATCGCCTTGATAATGACGAACATTAAACCGCAATGCAATGTCAATGTGTCGCCAGCTGCGTGCGACAGCTAGTGGTTTTGTCAGTTGTCCCCTTCAGTGTCAGCGACCCTCGGGGCTCCTCAGCACGCCTCAGCGCCCCTCAGCGCCGCTCAGCGCTCCTCAGCACACCTCAGCGCCCCTCAGCGCTCCTCAGCGCCTCTCAGCGACACTCGGCAAGGCGCGAATAGCCCAATTAAATATCGCCTCACCCGCGAATCGGTAACCAGATCCGGGGGCCTGACGGATTTCTGCCACCGCAACCGCGACAAACATCGACGCCAGCAGGCATAGAGCCCCCTGCAAGCTCCAACAAAGTGCCGCGGATGCTTTTAATTGCATCCGCAGCGCAGTGGTCGTGTACGCGACTGGTGTGGATTTCCACTTTTCACTTTCAACATCTCCGACCAGACCCAGTAACCATTCACCTCTCGTCAGACAAAGCTCTCCCCCTTCCGCCAGAGTGATGAGTGCCGCCGGTAATGGTGCGCAGTGGTTGGGGTATCTAATCGCGTCGCGTCCTGAACGCCCGCTCATTCAAATGCGAGAGCTTCAATCGGCAAAACTGCTACATTGTGACAGTGGTAGGAGTCAATATAATTTATGATTATGATTGTTCGTTATTTACGACGGCGTCGACCGAGCACAGTCAGAGACTGAGAGCCGCGCGACTGCCTGGCACGGATGACGGAGACGGCGACCCCGTCCCGCGGGAGAGATAATTTATCAATCAATCACATAGAAAATTATACACACTGCAATAGGGTTGTAATCCGAATCTCGGAGGCTCGACTGTGTCTGCGGAGGGCTGTCTGGCCGCAGCTACGGCCATTGTCTGGATCTGTGCGGAACCGTGTCTATTGTGACTGACGAGACAAATTTGCGCAGAGATTAGCCGAATTCGGCAAAGGAGCTGAGTTATTTGATGGCATTAATCAGAAGATATTTCAGACCTCCCTCCAGCCGGAGATGGGGGGTAAGAGCTGGATCGATAATAGGCTTTGGGACACTTCCTGGAGTTGACGGTTACGCAGCTCTTCTTGGCTGGGAAAGTGAAAGTCGAGAGACGCCAAGATGCCATCACATGAGATGGCCGCCGGATGGTAGGTGGCAACGGCAATCGGATGAGTGATGCGCTACGTGGGGGCTGTGCGGCTTTTCTAGGATTGAGGATGGCGAGCGAAAGAGTTTCACTTTTGCGACGACTGAGACCTGTGTGACCTGGTCAATAAAATCGGCAGTCGAACCACGCGAATGTGGGGCGTCGCGTTGGCGTATGATCAGACACACGTCGAACTCTAGGCTTAGGGAAATCCTGTCGGCGCTTGTCGACGTAGAAGTCTACACTTGAAAGAAAATTCATTTTAGAGAGAGCAGGCACAGTTGAGGATTTAAGAACTGTTTGTTTGCTCCGTAAGGCATCTCCTCCGTCCCCTGTTGACCTTTTTTCTTTGTTGGAGATTGGGATATGTTGCACTGGAGCGCTCAGACTCAAAGACTGCTCCATTGTCAAGCAAAAAATTGAAAAAATGAAAATCTATCAACACGATCCAAATGAAAACTATGAACTCACCTTGACACGTTCCAGATACTCCTGAAGCACATTGTACGGATCCTCGGCTTCGTCCAGCTCGTCCAGAGCGATGCAGTTGAGATAGTACCTGCCCTCATCACACGCCACCTCTTTGCCGGCGCACTTCGCTCCCAAGTCATTGGGCTGCGACGTTGGACACACACGATCCTTCCCGCGAAGCATCATATTTCGGGTCACACCGGCGGCCACGGTGCTGTTGCTGTTGGTGGTGGTGATGGTGGTGTCAGCATCATCAACTACTCCATTACAAGTGGCTACCGAGTCATTTGCTGCTGCCGGCTGTCCCGGGAGACCATTTGAAGCGGTGCGGCCGATAAATTCCCCGCCACCAGTGGCTGTCGCCTTAAATTCAGATTTATTGCCGGTCTGGGTTAATACCTCATGTCCTGCGGACGGTGATGGCGATGGTGATGATACCGCTGCTGGGGCTTCTGTTGCGGCGGCAGTATGCGCTGACTGTGACGGCGATAGGCGCAATGTTGGCGTATCTTGTGATGTTGGTGCTCTTAGTGCTTCTGTTGCTGGAGGCGATGCTGACGACTGCGACGACGACGCTGGCAACGGTGATGATGATGATGATGGCTGTGATGTGGACGGCGATGGTGATGGCGATGAGGACAATGACGGTGATTGCATTGATGGCGTATTAATTGCACTCCTTGTCATGGTGTTATCATTATTGCACCCGTCATTACGTTTTCTATTGGACGCACTGCTGCCGGCCGTGTCTGAAAGTGGATGTGAGAAATATTGTTGCAATTAGAGCTCGGAATGCTACTGGTCCACGCGCAGTGGGACGGGTTTGCTGAATGTTTTCTCGGACAGATGAAATAGATTTTAATGGAATTTTGATTGAATGCCTGTGATTTAGTGTGATGGTGAAAATGTGATTTAGAGAGGAGTGTTCAGAGTGAGAGCCGATGTTTGTCTTCTTTTGTTTTGTCTGTTTGAGCAGTGGACGGGCGACAATTGAAGACACGGCTTAGAAGAGATTGAAGATAGCCAGTAAAGATTTTTGCACATATCTTACTTGTCCATGCTGAAAGGATTGTGAGTGTTTTATGAACTCGAACAACAGCCCGCGCTGAAGGTAATGACAAAACAGTGAGATGAGGGAAACTGGAGCAGACTGGAAAACATAAAAAATCAGCCTTTCGGGGCTCGAAGTCAGGTTTGAAAGATAGTGGAAAGGGTGAACTGATGGGCACTTCAAGTGACGCGTTTACTGCGGATGCATGCTCGATGGAAAGGTATGCCGCTGGCTTATTGAAGCAGGAATCTTTTCATGAACTTGAAATTAATTATATTAACAATAATAATAATAATAACAATTGTTGGCGCGACAGTCCACAGGGGGACCGGGGCCAGCTTGCTCATCAACTTGTCGTGCTGTGCGCGCTACTTTTGCCTTACGAGTAGGAGGGACCTACAGTTTTTTGCCGACTCCGAGCGGCGAAGTTTGAGAAGCTTTCTTAGACAGTTATTACTCTTTGAGTGTTGTTAGCAGCTCGAAAGAGGTGGTGCCGTGAAAAATTCGAGGTGTTCAGCCGGGAATCGAACCTAGACCCTCCGGCGTGTGAGCGTCGCACTCTACTTACTTCGCCACGGCGGCCACAATTGAATTTAGGGTCAAAATTAATAGGGCTCGTTTTCAAGAGATAGCGCCACCTGAAGGTTGTGGTTGGTCTTGAAAACGATTACTTACAGCGATGTGCAAAATAATAGCACTGCGGTCAAACTTGTCACAATTTTGTCAATGCTTTGCTAATAACTTTTTCCTACCGTTATGTAAGCACATCATATTTATGGCACAACATCCTTATTTTATAAGCAATAAGACTTATAAACAAAAGAAGAAAAAAGTTCATTCTGAGCTTTGAAAAGACCCGTTATCCGGAACGACACCGAACTTCGGTGTGTGCAAAATAACAGCACCAAGATCAAAAATGCATGAATATGTAGCAAAAGTAAACAGGGACAACAACATCAGTACCGAAATCAAACACAGAATTACTCTTGCCAATCGCTGTTTCTTTGGGCTCAAGAGTGTGAGTAATAAAGCCCTCTCTCGAAGGACTAAGCTCGCTTTATATAACAGCTTGATCATCCCCGTCCTACTATACGGCGCGGAATCTTGGACGTTAGCAAAGGCGGATGAGGAAGCCCTTAGTCTTTCCGAGAGAAAAGTTTTGCGTGCGATTTTTGGTCCTGTTTGCGTTGATGGCATCTGGAGGAGAAGATTTAATGACGAACTATAGGCTGCACAGCGACATGCGCCTGGTCAAGCGTCTACGGATACAACGCTTAAGATGGCTGGGCCATGTAGAGCGTATGGACACCACTGTTCCGGCCCGAAAAGTCTTTGAATCCGAGCCATTGGGACAACGCAACAGAGGACGACCTAGACTAAAGTGGCGCACACAAGTGGAGAAGGACCTCAACCAACTTGAAGTGCGCAACTGGAGACAGCTGGCGAAAGATCGTGCTGGCTGGAGAGGCATGTTGGTTGAGGCCCAGGTCCACCCCGGACTGTTGCGCCACAAGAAGAAGAAGAAGATGTAGCAAAAGTCAATGGAATAGGAAAGTTTTTTGTTTTCTTGTTTTTTATTGGATTGGTACTTGGTTGTATAACCTTTATTTTTAAGTACAGCTTCACAACGTCGTGGCATGGAGTCGATTAAGGCCTGACTACGCTGAACAGGGACATTCGTTCAAGCAACCTGCACAACATCCCATAGCTGTTTATTTTTGGCTTTTACTTTCTTGACATCTTTTCAATGGGATTCAGGCCTGGAGACTGACGCGGCCACTCCATAAATTGAACTCCATTGCTTTGGAAAAATTCTTTGGGCAGCTTGCTCGTATGTTGAGGGGTCATTGTCTTGCTGTAGAATCCACCTACAAGCCTATTTCACTCTGCGTAAGGTAGCATGATTTCCCTCATTATGCTGACATATACTCTGGCGGTCATCACCGGTTTTATCCAAAAAATTGGACCAGCACCATAATATGAGAAGCATCCCCATACGTTAATTTTTGCCCCTCCATGCTTTACAGTCTTGATAGTGCACTCCGGTTGAAACTCTTGGTTTTTTCCGCCTACGAGCAAATGTCCTGGTCCCAGGAGTACCAACTAAAACTATTTTGGATTCATCTGTCCACGATATAAGGGCCATACGAATTTTTTTTAATAAGGAGGGCTTAGTTTGCCTTTTTTTTACTTTTTTTTAATGAATTTCTAATTTTTTTTTTGCTTAGAATTTGTGTTATATTTTATGATTATTTTGTTGAATATAGTTATGAAATAAATGAAAAAAAGATTTATATAAGGTTGCCAAATGTCTCCCTTCCGCTTGTTTACTTTTTATTCAATGCTTCAATGCAAATGCGGATTTAGTTCAAACATGCGTCGTTTTGTTCGATAATCTGTTTCCATTTAGACGGCAAGTTCATAATACTCCCCCCTTGTAGAAGCCCCCCTTCTTATTTGCGAAGACCTTGGACAGCCTCTTTTCACAAGCCTTGAATTCAACTTTACACCACCAAGGGCGTTCGCCATGGACAGGAACAGGTGGTAATCACTTGGTACTATGTCCGGACTATACGGTGGATGCGATAAGGCCTCCCATCCGAGCTCCCGAAGTTTCCGACGAGTCATCAACAAAGTGTGTGGTCTGGCATTGTCCTAGTGGAAAACTACACCCTCCTGTTGACCACTTTTGGACGCTTCTGGTCGATCGCCTGCTTCAAGTGGTCCAGTTGTTCGCAGTAGATGGTAGAACTAAGCGTTTGGCCTTATGGAAGCAGCTCATAATGGATGATTCCCTTCCAATCCCACCAAACACACAGCAAAACCTTCCTGGCCGTCAATCCCGGCTTGACCACTGTTTGGGACGATTCACCGGCCTTCAACCACGACCGTTTTCGCTTGATATCGTCGTATGTGATCCATTTTTTGTCGCCAGTCACAATCCGCTTCATAAATGTGTCGATTTCGTTCCGTTTCAGCAGAATACATTGCGTTGATTCGGTTCATAAGGATTTAGTGATTTTTTGCGTCAAACCATGCAGTGCCCAAACATCAAGCTTTTTTTCGTATCCAGACTTCTGCAGATGGTTTAAAATGGTTTGGTGACTAACTCCCACCTTCTGGGCGATGTCACGAGATGCCACATGCCGATCTAACTCGATGATTTCCATGATTCTATCGGTATTCATCGTCACAGGTCTTCCGCCGGCTGGCTTATCCATGGCGCCGTTTTCGCCGGCTCTGAATCGTCGAAACCATTCCTCCGCGGTTCGAAGTGATGGAGTGCCATCCCCCAAAACACCATTAATCTCACGGAACGTTTCTCTAGCGGATTAGCCTTTAACGAAGGAAAACATTAAAATATGGCGAATTTCTGCATTAGTGAACTCCATGTTTACACGTCTATAACTGTTGAACGCAATATCTAAACTTATCATGCGTAGCGTTGTTTTGTAGGCTATGTCAAGACCTTTCAAATGATGTACCATATAGTATTGCCAGATACGAGCTCTGTAACGCTTTGTATATAGCCGAAAAATTCAAAAGACAAAAAGGCGGAAGGGGAATATTTGACAACCTTATATATTGCGGCATTTAAAAGGTTCCCAGTTCAGATGTTTTTTCGCAATTTTTTTTCGTTTTAGTAGGTTAATTTTTGACAGGAGTGGCACTTTTCTGGGACCCCTGCCAGGTAAATTCTGCTTTACCAGCATTCCTCTTATTGTCGATGTCTCCACGGGTAAATTTAACTCCTCTTTAATTTTTCTAGCCTTCACAAGTGGGTTACGTCAGACGAATCTTACTATTTGCCGTTTATCGGAGGGGGTTAGTTTCGATTTTTTTCCTCTTTTTTCTTCCAGTTGAGCGTATTTTTTGGCATTCGCGATCATTTCCTTTGAAATAATTTTGTAAGTCATGAAATTCTTCATTTCTCACAGAGTGAAGAGTATCAAACTGAAGACAAACGCGCTGTACGACTCGAGCTGCAAAGATCAGCTCAGCAGGTCGAGAGAAATAAGCTTCCGGACTTTCAAAGCCAACCCTTCCGAGGAAAACAGGAAGAAATTCAAAAGGGCCCGAAATGATTGCAATGCATCAATAAGACGTGTTAAGTTCTCCTATGATCAAAAGTTGAGGCAAAAATTGTTGAATTGTCCCTAGGACAGCAACAACTTTTGGTCATTTGTAAAAAACGTAAAGAATTCCGCCTCATCTTCAGTTTCAGCGCTCATTTGGAATGACATTCCAGCCATCAGCTCTTTGGACAAAGCAAATTTGTTAGCTGCACATTTTGCAGCCAGCTCAACGCTTCCAGATTGCGCTCTGTCCGCGCCTGAACTTGAGAGAGTAAATTTTTCCATGGGATAAGTCCATTTTCGATCTCGTACAGATGCAAGTGTACCTAAAGAACTAAACGTGCACAAATCCGCTGGCCCGGATGATATCCCTCCCGTTCTTCGGAAAAGGTGTTCTTCTACGCTGGCAAGACCGCTGCATAAGCATTTCCATTTGTCCTAATCTTTAGGGCTCTTTCCGAACAAGTGAAAAACAGCATTGTCCAGCCCGTTACTAAAAAAGGCGAACGATCTTCACCCACCTTCCACCGACCCATAGCACTTAAGTCCCTACTTTCCAAGGTCATGGAATCGCTGATAAATTGTTAGCTTATAAAAAAATTACAAAAAAAAAAAAAAAAAAATTGTAGGTCGCTTCTACTCGTGAGAGAACAGTAGCGCACACAACACGAGTAGTTGATGAGGAAGCTAGGCCCTGGTCTCCCTTTGGACTGTAGCGCCAACAATTATTATTATAATTATTATATTATAAAACGGCTTCCGCAACAACATGTCCACTGGGGATTTGATGGCTTATCTCACCGAAAAATGGAACCAATCTTTGCACAATGTAGGAGAAAGAAAGATCGTTGCACTTGATATTTCAAAAACATTTGACAGAGTCCTGCATTAGGCTTTCTTGTCGAAAATGGGGGCTTTTGGAGTAGATGAAGCTCTTCTTCAATGGATTTGAAATTACCTTTCGAACCATAAAATAGAAGTGGTATTGGATGGGTTGAAGTCTGATATTCACCATTTTTTTTTTTTCATATTCACCAATTTATGGTGGTGTTCCGCAGGGCTCCGTTTTGTCTCCGGCACTCTTCCTCATTTTTATAAAAGATCTCCTGCCTGTCACTTCTAATCCAATCCACTTCTTCGCTGATGACAGTATCTTCAGCTTTTCAAATTCGTTTCTAGGCTCTCGTCCTTCCTCTTCGGCCATTGACTTGTTAAGCTAATTAAATTTCGATCTTGACAGCATAATTGATTGAAGTAAAAAGAATAGAGTGGAATTTAATGCTTCCAAAACTCAGTGCTGTCTACTGTCACCAAAGCAATTTGAAAACAACCTGCCATTATCTGCGGCTCCTGCATTGTTGAAACTAAACGACTTTCCATCCTCGGTACGTGTATCAACTCAACGCTAAGTTGGAACGGTCACATATTCGAGATCGGCAAAAATGCAGCCAAATGTCTAGGTTTCTTAAAGCGATGCAAAAAATATTTCACCCGTTCTGACCTGGCAACAATATATAAGGCGTACATCCGCTCAAAGCTTGAGTATAACGCTCCTATCTGGCCCGGTGCTCCTAAGACCTCTCTCCACCTACTTTTCTGAATCCAAAAGCGAGCGATAACACTTATGTGTAAAATAATGCTACGAAGTCAATCGACTCGCTTGAACGTGGACAAAATTTTGCGTCTCTATCACTTTTTTATAGCTATTTCAACCGAAAATGCTCGAATGAGTTAGCCAGCTGCATTCCCCCCCTTCAAGAATTCACCCGCAATACCCGCCTCACTAAGAATGCTCACCCGTTCACCCTTAAGGCTAACCTCGGACGTAAAGTAACGTTTTGAGAGACTCGTTCTTCAGCAGAACCACACGAACATGAAATGCTCTTCCAAGCCCAATTCCCCCCCATTACAATCCACAGGCATTTACAACCAAGTTGCATCGATACCTCTTTTACCTCCCTCTCTCTCTCTCTCTCTTTCCTCTATTCCTTCGATCCGTGCTGTGACACAGGCATTTACAACCAAGGTGCATCGATACCTCTTTTACCTCCCTCTCTCTCTCTCTCTCTCTTTCCTCTATTCCTTCGATCCGTGTTGTGACCTAATTCAGTCACGGACCAGTCACTTAAGGGTATAAACAATCCCTTTAATGGGCGCCATTTATAAAAAAATAATTTTTTTTTAGAAAGGGCTTCAATTTCCTGAAACCACGAAACAGAAGCTCATCAGCCTTTTACGCCACGTCAGGCAGTCAGGGAAACAGCAATGATGCTTTCGCAGTAGCGGGCGAAACAAACTTCAAATACGTCGTCCACTGGCACACCCTGCACTTCAAAACCCGTCGCTCAAGCACAGCCTCTGCCGCCTGCCATCAATAAAACACCCTCCCGCGTACCTCTACCGCACGCATTACGTGCACGCAATCCATTGTGTAATGCCACGCAACTGCCGCTACTTATCCACGATCTCAAGCCACAAATCGGCCGCCTCGAAAATGGGTCAACCTTCCCATCACCGATCGAGATACAAATCCCCAGAGGAACGACCGCTCTCGTTTCAGATCCGCTTGTCGGTACTAGATCACCGAAAATGGAGGTTTTCCCCCGTCTCACGAGCCTCTACGCGGTTGCGGCATTCCCACGGAGCGGTGTGCGCTGATTCACACCTCATTAAACCGATTACGTGTCCCATAATTCAGCGCACAGTGACCACTCAAAATCGCCATCCATCATGCAGGTGCACAGCGCACGCGGGCCGCATGGGCGGGCATAAAGCACCCCGGATACTCGTATCTCGGGCGATATTGGACACTGTTGCACAGCATGCCCACCCAGGTATCGCACATTGTTCCGTAAATTAGAATACAATTAACCCCGAAAGAGCGCATTTGTCGCAGACAGCGAGTCCCGACGTCGAAAGTTTGGGTCGTTGTCGTTGTCGCTGTCGCAGCCGGAGCCGAAGCCGTAGCCTGGTGGCGGCGGCGGCGGCCATTAATCAAGAGAACCTCCATCGGAACCACTCCCTCATGTGTGATGGATTAAGTGCGAATTGGAATTAATTGAATTCGTACATTGCAGATACATGGTATCGGATTGCGCTCGTTCTGTGGGACAAGCGTACTCGCGACAATCGCGGATGGCGGCGTGCATACTGTGCGCGCATTGCATCACCTGCCACAGCAGGCCGGAGCGTCGCTCTGCGCTGCCGTGTTCCCTGCTGCGCGACCGGCACTGATGGCTGGCTAATCCTCGGCCTCTGCCGGTGGACAGAATGCGCTCGCTCCAGAATATCGCGTTTCATATCACGTAGCTCGTGGATGGATTGAACGGCTCGGATGAGTTGGACTTGCAAATCGCGGACCGTGGATTACGACCGATTTCTGGTTCCCAGGCGTGCGCGGATGAATGAAAATTTACTTTTCCACAAAACCGTCGATTTGTGCGCGCCAAGGAATTCTGCGAATCGGCGACGAGAGAGTGCAGACCTCCCAGCTGGCGCTGATTTACGGAGTCGCTCTCTCGGTGACCCTAGGGCCGTGTCTTGGGTAATCGTCGCGTATCTGCACGTAATAAATTTCGGCATGCACCGGGCCGTATACGGGTGGATCTTGCGCGCACTTTGGTGTATCTTGTGCGGCCAGAAGTAGGTCAAGACACTCGTCGTTTTCGGATAATTATTGGCTCACATTCACTCGCTGGCCAACTTAGGTAACTGTTGGCTCGGCCGGTGGACCACCGCATGCGACAAATGACAAATGTAGGCGCGCGGGAATATCTCATAATTCGCTGAGTGCCTGTGCCTGATACTGCGGTCTTTGCCAAAAACGGTTCGTTCGGCCAAGTGGAGAGTTTCGCAAGAAGCAGTGCGCCTGCCGCAGGTCGCGTGATGCAGTACCGAACGTTCTAATCTATGAGTGAGCGTGTTGTGTGTCTCGGCAGCACGACGTGTTGCGACAGATCGCAGCTACGAAACCGGTCTCATGTATCGCACGAGAGGTTGCAGGGAAATTTTTGTCACGTTCGGGCAGGGGTACATAGCTGAAGGGTATCGAGATACGGTCAGGGTAAAGGCTGGCGTTCGATGGCGGTCTTTATCGGCGTCGGATAGATGCTATCGCTGGACCGCTGAGCGCACGCATGCACGCACGGATCACGACCAAAACGTGACCGAGAGTGTAACCACTATCACTATTTGAAACGGACTACATCTACGAGATGAGTGCCACAAGGTTGCACACTTTGGCCAATTCTCGTATAGCTCCACACACATGAGCATTATCGGCTTTAGGATTTAAGAGAAACCTTGGAATGAGTTACGAGCGGTGCGTGAGTGATGACAGAGGCCTAAGCAGTCACTTAATCGGTGTCAATTTGATGGTATCTCTGGCCTGATGCACGCATGCGTGCGTCGTGTTTGGACGTGACTGACTTGTGGATTTATTTTCACAAGGCTGCTGCATGCAGGGTACAGCTTACACTTACACTGAACAGCGAAGCACTTCTTTCGAAAGGGTACAAGTTTCGAAATTGTTGTAAAGCTTGGGTCGGCTGAGAGATTTTCCACGAAAAGGGCGGTATTTGACAAATTTGTAGTTCCCTAAAGAAGTTGCTAAGTCCGACTTTGAAAATTTGCGTAAATACCTAGAAAGTTTGTACAACATTTTGGGCTTGTACCGAAGTAATTTGTTCCCCGATTCTGGTCATATGATTTTTTTTTTCTTCAGAAAAGTGTCTCGATTTTCGTTCTTATTTTAGGTCAAAAATGTTAACCAAATAGAACAGGTTCAACTCCGGCACAACAGTATACAAAATGACATGTCAAGCTTGGCACCGAGTTTGGGAACAATTTTTGCAAAAAATATTGTATTTGTATTAAATATGATTCAGAGCTTTTCACCAAATTAATGACAAAATTGTACAAAATTGTGAAAAGTCGCATACCGGGTTCTGCGTAAGGTATCAAACCGACATGTACCGAGTTTGTTTTTAAAGCTGCATCAAACTATCGATTTTTGTACCACAGTTTCTTTATCAGATAAGTTTTTTGATTTTTGTCCTAAATTTAGCTCAAAAATGTTGGCCAAATAGAAAAAGTTTAACTTCGGCACAGCATATAGTAGAGTGCAAAATGAGAAAAAAAAATAAAAAAGTGAGCGCCGAGTTTTGGAAAAATCTTTAGAAAAAAATAGTTTCTGTACCACATGTGATTCAGAGCTTTAAAGAACGTACTTGCACCAAATTAATGACATAATTGTACCAAAGAGTGGACGGTCGCATGTGTTCCTTTCAAATTTGTTGCCAAATTATGAACTTTATGCTGGGTTGTAATTTGGACACATGTACCAAATTTTTATAAAATTTGTATAAATGCACTAAAATCGTAAACATTTTTAGTCAAATTACGTCAGGCAGAAACTGTAGACAGCTTCTCTGTAATGAGTTTGGCACTAAATTACGGACGGATGTTGTGTGTCAAATTTATACCAAGCTGAAATATGCTCAGATTTTGTAGATTATACAAACATTGTGGTGAACAGTATTTTGGACATATGTTCCAAATTTGCATAAAATTTCGTAAAAATGTACTAAAATCTGAAAATTTGAATGAAACTGGTGAAACTTTTTATTAAAATATGACCAAATTTTTGAACTTTATGCTGGGTTGTAATTTGGACACATGTACCAAATTTTTGTAAAATTTGTACAAATGTACTAAAATCTGAAAATTTGAATGAAACTGGTGAAACTTTTTATTAAAATACGTCAGGCAGAAATTAAAGGCAACATTTCTGTACTAAATTCGACATTAAGTTAAGTACAGATGTTGTTTATCAAATTTGTACAAAATTGTACATTCAATGTTGGTCAGATTGGTATCCAAAAAATTTACCACAACATGTGTCAAATTGAATTCAAAAATTTTGTGTACAATCTTCCGCCAAATTCTCAATAGAATTCCGTTCCAAAATGTGTTTGGATCGAACACAAGTTGGTACCGAATTCTTTTGTACCGAATTTCGCAAGACACACTCTGCGGTCTTTCGACGCGTTCTTATGATGTACTTTTTGGTATATAGATTCTTGATTGAAGATGTCTCTCAACTCAAACTCTAGCAATAAGTTTTGCCATCGTCCTCGGACGTCACTCTGTAGCTAGTACATAATCCATTCTTAAGACTTGGATTCCAAAAGGCATTAAATCACTTCCAATTACTTTGTTCTTTCTCTCTGTGCATACAAAAGTTCTCTGACACACAGTCTAGCCGTGGACACGGATAACACAAAAGAATTCTGACCCTCATTGGCTACGAGACCATGTCCTTTGTAATGGTTGTCAACAATGTCCTCCACTCTCATGGTCATGGTTGTCAACAATGTCCTCCAGTCCCCTTTGTGAAGACTAAAGACATGGAACTCATGCTGACATCTTTCCCCGAAGACAACAACTCCCAACTCGAAGGATGTCGCGCCAAATCCCATTAACGAGGATCTACAAATTTCCTTCTTCTAGACCTGCATCACTTGAGCCCCTTCTTGAAGCACAACCAGCTCGTTAAGAGCTGCCGTGACACTAAGACCGGATTTACTCCTCGCTGTCACCTCTCGCCTATCAGAATGTTAATCCGACACTCGTTTGCAGAGATTGAGCATGGCCTTCACAGAGTCACCTTTTGTGATCACGTCCTGCGGAGCCGACGCGCGCTAGCCGCACTCTGCGGCCACAGATCGCGTCATAACCCGCTGATGATGATTTGCATATCATCAACGTGCCCATCACCGGAGACTCGGTGTCTGTGGCCCCGGCCAAGAAGCCCCACACATGGTTCCTCCTTGATGCCCGCACGGGCATGCATGACCACATGTGCTCATTATTTGCGCATTAATATGGAAGACAAATGCACATTAGCCTGAGGATCCAGTGGTGAGCGCAAGAAATGAGTGACGTAAGAGTTGCCTAGCCAATAGACGCGTGTGCACACGCGCTGTGGCGAATTAATTTCAAATCAATCTCGCCGAACGTGTTTCCTCCTCGCCAACTGCACGGTGCCCGGTACGTGGCGTACTTGGAATTGACCGCAACTGCCGCACGAACTTCCCTTCCGCCTGCCGACAAGATGGACATTCCGGAAGTGAGTTGTGCGTGCGATAGGACTAATTGTTCCCGAAGGAGTGCGAGTCGCAGTCGCCGTGTGCACGCTCATTATTATGACGTTGACCCCTGTTGACAGTTAGCGATTGTGCCAAACCAATCACGCGGCCTCGCGCTGAATAATTAATTGCCAGGCCGGGCGGTGGTGCTTCCTTGATTTTGTTCTTGCCAACTGATTAATTATTCTGCCAACTGATCACATGGCTATCGGCGACAGCCGGATATGCTGGACACAATAAAGGCGATCACCCCTGCCGGGCGGGGTATTTGGCGTGTTTGGCGTGGCTGCTGCCAGCTGTCGCAATCGCTTGTTTGACGTTTTAATTTTTCATGAGCCATTAACGAATGTTTGCCGAGTTTTCTTTGTCCTCCGCGAAGATGGTTTCGGCGCGTTGAACTGCGGAGTTCGATTGATCTTGTGACATGATGGGGTTTCGTGCTCGATGCGCAAGACGCGTGTCACTCAGCAGGTGCGTCTTCGAAAGCACTTAAGCAGTGGGAGGTCATGGAGGTGGTCATGGCGTCGATGAGTCAGCAGGAACCAACACATTGGCTGGAACGGATGATCGATGCGTTGGGAGACTTGGAGGAGCGCACGGTCAGATGCAATCAATCATTGATCTCAAGAGGAAGCAAATGTCGTCACAAGTCACTGATTTACGATACACCTAGCGGTCGACGGAATTTGCTGCTCAACAGCCGACCATAAAAAACCGCGACCCCACACATCCGCCGCACCACAGCCATGACGACGGGCATGGACGCAAAGCGGCACAAAACAGAAATACAAATGTGGAAAACGATTATCTGTCAAAATACATACCGTTACATTTGGAATCTGCCAACTGTCGCCGTTGCGTTGGGCTCCCTTCGCACGGCGACCGACGATTGGCATCGCTTTCGTTCGAATTGTCGCTAGGACCACATCCGTTCATTACTCTTTGGCTCGACAACGGCGTCGTCGTCGTCGTTACCGTCGATGCTGCCGCTGGAGTTGTTGCAGACTTGGTAGACGTTGTCGTCGCTGTTGTCACCGTTGCTGATGCCGTTTCTATTGCACTGGCGGTGGTCGGCGATGTCAATGTTGTCACTGTTTGCATGGCCTGCGCCGTCGGAGCGCCAGCCTCCGGCCCACACTCGGTCTTCGGCGGCGACGACGACGACGACACAGTCGTCGCTGTCAACGTAATTGTCATTTTTATATTGTTGTTATTATTTTTTGATCGCTGGCAATAATTATCCGTTTGGGCATCATCCACGCATTCCTCGGACGAGGAAGCCGGCCGACGACAGCAACAGCCGTTCAGGCGGCCGCCGCCGTTAATGTTGCTCCTCTCCGGCCTGGTGCCGCTCGGAGTGCTGTTGCGAGCTCTTTGGATTTGTTGCTGTGACTGCTGCTGCTGGAAATTTTGCTGGCGATGGGGCTCGCTATCATTTGGCTGGCGGGAGACAGCCGTGTGGCAGTTGGTCGCTTGAGGTGGCGTTTTCATTGGCGTCGTGTGGCAATTCCCGGTTGCGGTGTGACTCTCTCTCAATTGACGGGATTCGTTGTCCTGTGACCTGATGGCTGGCACTTGCCGCTGCTCATCCTCGTCGATGTACGTGAAATCGTGGCGGACCGCGCTCCACTTTCCCACCAGTGCTACCTCCTCATTCGCTCTTGGCATTGCCGAGCGTCCATAGAGAACGATTCTGAAACGGGACAAATAAAGTGCTTCTTAGTGTGGGCTTTCAGTCGGTGGCGTATACGTAATGGAATTTCCCAACTCCATTTGTCACGGACGCCTTATAGGACGGCGAACGTGGAAATTCACGTCGATTACCGAACAAAATCAAGCTTCCTGTTGACCGATCACAGCACCGCCGACACGGACGCCATGACTGCGCAGTTGTTGAAACCAGAGCGCACACACTGCTCTTCCGTGGCTTGTGGGGTAATTGTCTCTGCTTTCTCGTCACAATTTCTCCAGACGAACTGGAGCTGCAGTTGGAGTGTTGGGGCGCAGATAATAGATTTGTGTGTTGTTACGTGATGATTGGTGGGACTGACGGTGTTGAGTGTGGCGCACTCTGCTTCCCAAGCCTGTTCCTTTAATGGATCTCGATTTTATGCGATTGCACACATAGTCGTTTGGCTGCTGCTGGTCGATGGCCGGTGCCCGTTGTTCGGTGCCGGGTACTCACTGCACTTGCTGCCAATTAATGTAATCGAAGCATTTCTCTTCTGCTATGCGAACACTAATTTGTTGACAGAATCATTATCGTTGCGGCTAGTTAGCGCGGCTGGTCGGCCAGAAGAGTGCGCACTAATGAACTGGGAAACTGCAGTTCGTTGCGTATGTCCAATCAGTGGCGTGACAGAGCAAGGTGTAGTTTTTCATGTTTTTTCTTGACATTTGGCTGGATGAGGCGAGGAAGTGCAAGTTTGACGGGCAAGCGAAAATATGTAGAACGTGGGACTCTGGTTTGATGAGTGCGTTTAAAGACGGCTCAGAATTTTTAAATTGAATGGGGCATCGAGTTGGAAAGGATGTTAGAGAAAGACCCTGAGTGGTGGGAAAGTGATGAAATCTTCCAGTGTGGACGCCTCTCAAAGGTGGATGCTTGCCTTTGGCCAACATTTAGTTGAAGAAGTCGGAGGTCGCTTTCAGGACAATTATACGTTTAGAACGACGTGTGTCCCTCGGGAACGGTCCATAAGTTTTGCCAGGAGCAACTACAATAAATGTGGTCGCCGTGGCGTAGTGGGTAGAGTGTGAATTTTGTGCTTCCAATACTTTGGCCGCCGTGGCGGTAGAGTGCGACGCTCGGACGCCGAAGGTTTAGGTTCGACTCTCAGCTCAACACCAATTTTTCGAATTTTTCACGGCACCACCTCTTTCGAGCTGCTGACAACACTCAAAGAGTAATAACGCCGTTCGGAGTCGGCAAAAAACTGTAGGTCCCTTCTACTCCTGAGAGAACAGTAGCGCACACAACACGAGTAGTTGATGAGCCAGCTAGGCTCTGGTTCCCCTTTGGACTGCAGCGCCAACAATTATTTTTATTATTATTATTAACTACAATAAATGTTGTCACACTTTTTTTTATAATAGGCTCGCGTTAAAGGGATTGTTTATACCCATAACTGAACAGGAATTTTGTCACAGCACGGGCCGAAGGTATAGAGGAAGAGAGAGAAAGGAGGTACAAATGCACACTGATTTTAGAAGCCTGTGGATTGTAACGTGATGCTTTTTGGCTTAAGGACTTAACTCTCGGATTTGAGAAAGCGAAGGTGTTGCTCAGTGTTTAAAGGCCACAGTCTTTGATTTTTCATTCACCGATCTTTAAGCTATTGTACTTTCTAGTGCCAACCATTCCTTCCACACGGAGAAATCATACGGGCTTGCAATCCTGTGGCAAAGAAATGAAGCGTGGAACATTGTTTCTTGTTGACACACACCTTTTAAGACGCTTCCAAGCTCTTCAAGAAATCCACAGTCTCGAACGAAAAGGTTTATTTGCTCAAGGCTTTTATATTGGCTCTAGAACAGTTTCACGGCATACCGTCTTATTGACGCCTCGATACAAACGTAGGAACAATCGGCCGTCATGGCGTCCCAAACCAATATAAGTTCTGCCTGCTATCTGGTGACCGCTCGAAAGTGTAAACATTCGAAGGATCGATCTTTTTTCTTCTTTCCCTAGATCGATAATAGATGGAGACTCATCGGAAAAAAAGCAACAAATTCGGCAACTCACCACTTCCGTACAAGCGTAGCAACTCCTTCGCTCGTCTGACTGTCTCCTGTTGCGGTGTAAGATCGTATGCTTTTTAGAACTTGACTGGTTTGAGCACAAGCTTCAGTATGTGATGCAACCATTTCCCGAAATACGTGGAGCTCGGGAGCCATTTTCCTTTCCTTCGGCGCAGATTTCGCTCAGTTCGAGACTTCATTTTTCAAACCATTTCTGTCGGTTTCGCTTTTTTAATAACCACCTCTATTCTGCTTGGAGCATTGCCGGTGTCACGGCAATGAGCTGCGTTTCGAGACACCAATGAATTATTCACGTTGTGGTGGTGAAGCTCTCTTACAATAACTAATCTTAATTTCCCAGTTAAACACAAGGCAAGGACGTTTGACTTTCTTCGACTCTAACTTTTTTCAGTTACTGTGTAAAATCGTATGCTTTTCGGAAATGAATTGGCTTGGACTCAAGCTCATTTTCCAGTACATGTCGCATTCGTTTCACATTAACGAGGATCTGAGACTTCACTTTCCGAACGACTTTTGCCGATGTTGCTGTTTTTTTATCATCACCTCCATGGCGTCTTGCAACGCTTCTAGTCTCATAGTACCAAGCTGTGGTCCGAGACACAAATGATTCAATCACGTTGAGAGCTGGAGGGCTGGAGACAAATATTCAGGAACTACATTTCAATTTCATTGAGGATAAAAACTTGTTCCACACAACTGAGCCCCGAGTCGCTTTTAAGGCAAGTAAGCAATAAGTTCGTCCAATGCTCTGAATTGCTACGAATGTCTACGAATTTGCCCGAAAAACTATGGAAAAGCGTTCGTTCCATTAGCTGATTTTTTCATAGAAGAGAGAGCTCACGAGAGAGCAAAATATTTCCCCTCCCTACGAATTTTTACCGAAGAAATAACTGTGGACAGCAGCTCGGCAGAAAATGGCTGTCAAATCGAAAATTAAAATACCTCTGACATTTCTTGTGTCTGAGAGCTGTTTACGAATTTCTACGAAAAGTCGTTTCACAATTTTCGGTCTCTGCAAGAAATATTTTTACCCAAACTACTCAACTACGAATTTCTGTAAACAAATCAATTGGAACAGACCTAATAAAATTATCTGCAAAGTATCAAAATTGAGTTGACCGTCATGAAGGGTTTGGAAATTATAGATGTCTGAAGTTGGTTGCAGTTTGGATCGATGCATATGCAACTTGAGAGTGCGAAACATAGCCGAAAATATGAAGGTTATGTTGAGGATGGTGTGGAAGATAAGAAGAGAAGAAGCAATTATCATCGTCGGCGACGACGGATTTGAAGAAAGAGTGACAGTTAAGTTCGGAGGGCTTAACATTAAGACGCTATTGCCTATTGGCATGTAGAAAATTGAGAGATCAGAACGAAACATTTGTCCGAAAGAACTGTATACAGGGAGTTAGAAGTAATTTAGGCTATCAGACAGAGCAGGAAAACAAATTAAATTTGTTTACTTTGACAGATTCTTAGAAGTCGTTAAAAAAGGATTTGAATAAAAACTCTTTAAAAAACAAAAAAATTTAAAATTGGAATAAGATCATAAGATAATAAGATAAGAATAAGAACATGATTCGACTTTTGCAACACATTCGATGTTTGTAACAAACTGTAGGTGTAACACATACCATGAGTACTCCCGTAAATCTGTCAGGAAGTTTCCCAAGTTAGAATACAGTTTGGTTGAAGAATCTAATTCCTCGTCGGCTGTTTTAAATGAACAGAAAGCAGGACACACAAAACATATCGGCAGTTTACCCAGCAATGGTAACGGCCCGCCAATTTTGAAATATTAATGTCATTTGTCTACAAACATGAAGACTGATCTTCGCCCAACGAAGTGCCAACAGTATGTGCAATAATAATTTTTATTTTAAATAGTACACTTTCAATTTTATTAGCTCTAATAATTAGTTTAAGTTATAAGCAAACATCCCCATGAAGATGATTTCATCCGCCGTCCAAACGTCGAGACAACACAAAGGACAAAGACATGATTCATTTGCTACTTAGTGACCAAAACAGCCGACGAGAAACTAGCTTCTTCAACCAAATGAGTACATCCTGTAAAACGCATTCCCTGCCCTCACGTGTACATGGTGACAGTGGCCACCTAAATTATGGTTCGTTTTGGTTTGTACCGAAATTTGTAAAAATCTTTTAAAGAAGAACTTAGATATTGTATTTAAATTTCATTGTTGTAGCATAACTTTGTTTATCAAACGCTCCAAAGAGTTAGGTCACTATATTTGCGATTTCTCTACAAGATTTTAAAACAACTCTTGTACTAAATTTTCGAAGACAACAATATAAGGTTGCCATATCTCTCTTGCGCTTTTCTGCTCTGCATTCAGTGCTTCGTAAACAGTGGAAAAGTTATCGGATTTAGCTCAAATATGCACCGTTTTTTTCGATAATCTGTTTCCATTTAGACGGCAAATTCATAATACCCCCCTCGTAGAAGCCACCCTCCTTATTTGCGAAGACCTCGGACAGCCACTTCTCACAAGCCTCTTTTGAATTCAACTTTACACTACCAAGGGCGTTCGCCATGGACAGAAACAGGTGGTAATCACTTGGCGCTATGTCCGGGCAATACGGTGGATGCGATAAGACCTCCCATCCGAGCTCCCGTAGTTTCCGACGAGTCATCAACAAAGTTTGTGGTCTGGCGTTGTCCTGGTGAAACACTACACCCTTCCTGTTGGCCAATTCTGGACGCTTCGATCGATCGCCTGCTTCCAGCGGTCCAGATGTTCGCAGTAAATAGTAGAATTAAGCGTCTGGCCATATGGGAGCAGCTCATAGTGGATGATTCCCTTCCAACCCCAAAAAACACACAGCAAAACCTTCCTGGCCGTCAATCCCGGCTTGACCACTGTTTGGGACGATTCACCGGCCTTCAAGCACGTTCGCTTTCACTTGATATTATCGTATGTGATCCACTTTTGGTCGCCAGTCACAATCCGCTTCATAAATGTATCGATTTCGTTCCGTTTCAGCAGCATAGATTGCATTGATTCGGTTTAGAAGGATTTTTTGATTTTTTTGCGTCAAACCATGTGGCGCCCAAACATCAAGATTTTTTTCGTATCCAGCCTTCTGCAGATGATTTAAAATGGTTTGGTGACCAGCTCCCATCTTCTGGGCGATGTCACGAGATGCCACATGCCGATCTAACTCGATGATTTCCATGATTCGATCGGTATTCGTCGTCACAGGTCTTCCGCCGGCTGGCTTATCCATGGTGTCGTTTTCACCGGCTATGAATCGTCGAAACCATTCCTCCGCGGTTCGAAGTGATAGGAAATAGGAAGAGGAATATTGTAAAGACAAAAAGGCGGAAGGGAGATACTTGACAACCTTATATTAGGCCCCAAATTTTTCGGATGTTCTTACAACATATCATTCTGTATTTTGTCATTTTATTTTCAATAAGATTTTGTACAAGACTAAATTGTGGCCACCGTCGCGTAGTGTAAAAACGGTGTGCCACAAAGTTCCAAATTAAGTCCCATTTTATTCATTCTTTTCACAAACGAACTATTGAGACTGTTGAAAAAAAGCACTGCTTTTGCTAATGCCGACGACATGGCAATCATCGTAAAGCATAAACACTTTCAATCAGCTGTGCAGATATTGCAAGGCGAATGTTTGAATGGTGTCATGATAGTGGTCTAGTCGTAAATGCGGTGAAAACAAAGGTGATGCACATTCGTACTTTGTCAAAACCAACAGAATCGCTGCGACGCTCACACGCAGAAGAGTTCAGGTTTGATTTCCGGCTAAATAACTCGATTTTTTCACAGCACCACCTCTTTCGAGCTGCTGACAACAGTCAAGGAGTAATAACTGTCTAAGAAAGCTTCTCAAACTTCGCCGGTCGGAGTCGACAAAAAACTGTAGATCCCTTCTACTTGTGAGAGAACAGTAGCGCACACAACACGAGTAGTTGATGAGCAAGCTATGCCCTGTGGACTGTCACGCCAACAATTCAAGACTAAATTCTGCGTTAAATTTTATGCCAAATTATTGTATTATAAATTTAATATGAATTTGTTTGTTAGTGGCGCCCCCTATATGTCCCGGGACTTATTGGATAATATATTACTACTTCTCATGTTAAAGTTTTTTACCGAATTTTGCACCACTTTCGTGGCACTAATTATTTCCTTCTGTGTTTGATGGCTTGACGGAATTGTACATCAAATAAAGGGTCACATGGTAGACGAATTTGTACTCGTAAAGTAATGAAGTTTAACGCGTTTGAAAGAGAGAAAGACAGGGAAATCGTAATCTTCTCAAATTAGACGCCGATCACGCCAGTAAAGATTGCAGACCAAGCCAAGCCAAACAGAACAAAAGGATTTTTGAATATATATATATACGGTATATGTACGGAAGCGCAGTGGTTTATTGGCTTACGATCGGGCAATTTTGATAACAGAGGTACAACATCCTCAGATCGATGAAAATTGGGCAAAACTGTTGAGACTTGCCGACAATCTAGAAATCAATCACCACGGACTATTTGACAGCAGCACTTGGCAACGCCCTCTCAAGTGTTTCTTAATCAAGACTAAAGCGTGATGTTGTTATGTTCCAAATTATCGTTTAAAAGAGTGAATTACGGAAAAATATGAATGTGACAACGACTACGAGAGGAGTTTCTCCCTGGCAACAAAAAGATCTTGTGGGATACCAGACCGACGATTCTGTGAACAAGGCATCAAATGTTAACACCCGTAAAAAGGTTGCAAAAAACTTAAACTCAGGACTAAGAAATTGTTTGAAAGGAAAACTCAGCTCGGTTTGGTTGACAAGGGCTCAAAAAATTCGTTCAAACTGTGCCACGATTTTTATTTTTTTGGATTCAACCTATTCTGCACCTAACTTGTGTGTGTCCTAGAAGAGGTTTCCAGAAAGAGAGATCATTCACCTCCTTAGTCTTAGTAAACCCACTGCATGTCAAACTCTGTCTAAAGTCTGTCTACCGAGCTTGCTTTTTGAACAGAGGTCTGTACGATTCTCGTAAACACACAAACACATTATGCGTGGGTCACTGCAAAATCCCACACGCTTCGACATTGGCGCCTATTCGGCGGGACCTCCTACTTCAGCCTTAAGTGCAGCAATGAGTCTCCCAAAATCCATGTCGCAGCAGTATAAAAAACGAGAACCCCAAGACGGCCGTCGCCAACTTTGTTGCCGATTCTAGCCCCATGTCAGCGCGCGCACGCTCAACAACCGCCGCGATGTTTATCCAGCAGATCGCCGCGAATCGAACATCTGCGATGATGTATTTTCCGCGCAAAAACGCTACAACATAATCTCTCCTCCGGCCCAGCCACCGCCGCGTGCGCACACATACATATGCGCACCTAATCCGCGGCCAGAACTGGGTGCAGCGTTTAGTGGGCGCCACAAGCACGTTGCAGCGGCGCACACTCGAAAATTCGTTACAACGCGCAGGCAAATCGCAATCGAATTGACGTCTCCAGATGCAGTGCGAATTTGACGAGTACGGCTGTGCTCCAAAATACTCGTAAATCATCGGGAATCGATTTGCGAAAAGCTGCACCAACTGCCCTGTTGTCAGTGTGATTTATTTTCGCTACGCCGGTCCTTCCAGTGCCAGCCGCGTCCAAGAAGCGGGAGTGTGCCGGAAGGAGAACCACTCTGACGTTTGACTGTCAAAACAAGCAATCAAACAGCGATTGCGAGTGATTCATTGCCCGCAGCAATTGCTGCCTGCTCGAGATTAACCCCGTGATTGCATTCCCGACGGCACGGGAAGACCTGCCTGCATGTGCATTTTTCTAACTCGTCCGCAGACACGTTGAACGAGCGGCGGGAACTGTGGGAGCAGTGCATTGCAATCTATTGGTATTCCCTGAACGGACTCGGTCGTCGTCCGTCCGTTGACAGTCGCCGCGTTGTTGGGAGTAGTTGTCGGAGCTGCTGTACCTAGTGACAAATCCAATTAATTCTGAGCAAGTAATGGAGTCATGATGTTCGGTTGTAATTGCAGGCAATGAATTCGCTCCTGCATCCGGTTCGGGGTGAGATACGCTACGACTAAGTATGCGCGCCCCGAGTATGCGGTGAAGCCGGTGCTTGTTTTCGGAATTAATTGCTTGTAATCGATGCACTTAATTGCACCGGAATGGGTGTGTGTTGGCATTTATGATTCAGGAAGAATGATTTACAGAGTGAATCACTGTCAGTTGAGCCGGGCTTTTCCGCGTTATTTTCAATCCATTGGAATGCGTTTTTGAGATGATAAGAGCTTGCCAACTTTGGGCAACTTCCTCAATCCACGCTTGTGCCCCAAAGTGTCCCTGAAATGGCATTTCTAAGTCGACATGCTGACGCCAACTACCAAAAGCAATTCAAGCCTCCATTAGAATGCGCCCCACTTTCTCTGGCCAGACGTCAAGTGATGCGAGCACTCGCTCTGTACAGCTATCATCCACACGACCCCCAGGAAGGCGTTCTTCTCAAAGATGAATTGCCTCTGCAACATGTGCAGCCCCTCGGGACCCCCATATTTCAGAACGTCTCAAAGACTCCTCCAGTTTCTCCAGATCTTGTCAACCAACGATTCCCATCTGGTTGACCCATAAACCCGCGACGGAGAAGATCAGCCAAGTCATGCACGAACTAGACAAACTCCCCCACCAGTCGGCCGCATCATCATCAATCAATCACATTCCCGTCCACTGCCCCATTACCACGGCTGTAAGCGCCTTCACAAAGCGAATTCAATTAGCATCCAACTTTGACCCATTTCCCGAAAAGTACCCGCGAAGAGAAATCTTCTCCTGCCGCAAGTAGGCTGCAAGAGTGCACCGCTGCGCTGTCGCTCGAGCCCGCGGCCATCAATCAATTTCACACAAACGCCATCAACCGAATTGGGTACACCCCATGACATCCCATTAGGATAACTCCGACTCGGGACCGCCCCCCACCGTCACGCGACGACCGCCGTGGACTCGCCTAACCCCAACACTCGACAAGGTTCACGGATCAAGGGGGTCACTACAAATTGAATGCGATACGAGCTGCCGCAAAGCTGTGTGCGAATGGAGGTGCGCGCACGCGCGCATTCGTTGTCGATAGACGCTGTCGGTTGACCAATTTATTTGGCCAATAATCCGCCGCTCACACTCATTCCGGCGTCCATTAGGCATAAACTCGCTCCGCAGCGCCGAACAGAAGTCAGAAGGCACTCCTGCATCCCCGACTGGAAACCAATTGAAGCCGCGGTGCACACTCCAAGTGCCATCCGCCGTGTGAGCCACTCTGGACCGGGTCGGCGATTTATCAACACACGGCACCGATGACTGTCACCCGAGCCCGGAGCTGGCCCGCGACGCAGCCGCCGGATGGAGAAACCGATAGACGATAAACAAGACCATTTATTCCGACCAAACAGACATTAAACGCCGCCCCGACTGCCACCCAAGAGTCCGCACGCCGCCATCAGGGCCACCGAAAAAGCCCACGATCGCAACAAGGAACGCCACCTAGCCCCTGCGACGGATGACAAATCGCCGCGCGTCAATATCAAATTACAATTTCATTTCGAAACAGCGACGCTTCGTGATTTGTGACTGCATTTACCATCGATGGCGTGTCATTTGTCAGGGCCCCCGTCGCCGGCCCCCGATAGCCAATTGACTAGGCCGCCTCTGGGTGCCAGTTTTTCGTCTTTCGAGGACCTACTCGTCTTGGCCGGCCGTGTTAATTAATAGTCGGCCGTGGCGTGAGGGGGCCCTGGCGACAGCAGCGTCGCGACTGACTTTGTCCCAAATGAGAAATCGCAAATGAAATTGTTGCCGCTGCTGTACGAGTGAAGTCCACTCGCTTCTGGTAAATACATTAATGGCGATGGCGGCGCTACGCGTCGCGGTGGCGTCTGCGTTGACGACGAGCGGATTTCTAAATCGGTGAACGGCTCTTGTGGGTCACAACCGTTTCTACAGAGCCTAAGGGCTTGGGGAATGGACGAGCTTGAAGTTGCGTCATCTTTCTGTTGAAGCGCGAGTGATGTGAACCTGTGAGAAATTTGAGGGTTTTCTGAATGAATGCGTTGAACAGGGGCATCTGTTGAATGACGCTGTCATCAGAAGTCAGGAGTGAGCAGCCCAAAGGGAGGCTTTGGGCATGGGAAATAGAGTAAACTTGATATTGGCAGATTGTTTTTCACTCCTCATCATTCTTAGGGATACGGTGGAAAAAGATACGGCTTGGGGGATCAATCCAGCGTCGTTCAGCGACTTAAGTTAGTCAAGAACCGAGATCGTCTGAAGTCGCTATCCCAACCCTTATGTCACAGTTGAAATGAGCTTCGCTATCTTTCTTTTAGTGAATCTTTCAGAGATAGCCCCTTTTGCGATTTCTGACGACAACATTAAGTACTCTCGGGTTCTTGACGAAACCTTGTCGCAGAACAGTGCTAAAAGGGTGTTGTCTTGTAATAGGATGAAGCTTAAGAGATGTTTGTTATATAGGCGTAGAGTAGGCATGGTTCTGAGATCAGTCGTTATGGTATGAGACTCTTAATCTGCGGATTGTGTTTTCGGGCCCCATGTTGGGCGCCATTTCGTTGCAACAGGGTTAGCCACAAAAACAGCTTCTATATTATATTATTATTAAAACGGATATATTAAAACGGATATATTAAAGACCTGTGGGGCATAAAAAACCTTCTTAGCGACCAAAGTACCACCATCAGCAGAAAATTGTACCTACAACATTAGCGATTGAAGCGCCACCACTTAACAAATGATTGTAACTTTTGCTTTTGAAATAAAAGTTTATTATGTGTCAAATCTCAAAACGGTGTGGAAGTATTTCGAAAAGGTGCTTTCGTAAAAAATTCGAGGTGCCAGCCGGGAATCGAACCCGAATCTTCGGCGTGTGAGTGTCGCACTCTATCCACTACGCCACGGACATGATATGAACACTTCGCCAGAAAGTCTTTGCTTAATGTTGGGCATATTGTCTCATAAATTAATGCCGCCGAGATGTCTCTATCAAAGCTGTGTCGGGCAAATATTGATCTTGCTTAACAACGGTCATCGGAAACGCCAAGGAGATCAAGGTTACAAACAGAAGGATGTTACAAATGAGATCAGATTTCCACTCAAGTTAGATTTGAATTTTGTGAGTGAAAATCATATTTTGTCTTCAGTTACAGCCAAAATAAGGGAAAAAGGGGAACACTATCCTGCTTTGACGAATTTAACGCCAGCAACATTGAATTTACTTCAAAATAGCCAAAAATGCAGCGAAATTTTATGGGTTCTTTAACGATGCAAGAGATTTTCTCACACCTTTCGATTTTCATGAGAACTTGATCACACCAATCCTGCTTTTTGACACGGAAACTTCTTCTTCTTCTTCTGGCTTCGCTACAGTCTGGGGTGGACCTGGGTCTCGAACAACATGCCTCTTCAGCCAGTACGATATTTCGCCAGCTGTCTTCAGTTGCGCACTCCAAGTTGGTTGAGGTTCTTCTCCACTTGTGTGCGCCACTTTAGTCTAGGTCGTTCTAGACTGCGCACTCCAAGTTCGTTGACGTCCTTCTCCACTTGTGTGCGCCACTTTAGTCTAGGTCGTCCACTGTTGCGTTGTCCCAATGGCTCGGATTCAAAGACTTTTCGGGCCGGAGCAGTGGTGTCCATACGCTCTACATGGCCTAGCCATCTTAAGCGTTGTATCCGAAGACGGTTGACCAGGCGCATGTCGCTGTACAGCCCATAGAATAATAATAATTATTGGCGCGGCAGTCCACAGGGGGACCAGGGCCTAACTTGCTCATCTACTACTCGTGTTGTGCGCGCTACTGTTCTCTCACGAGTAGAAGGGACCTACAGTTTTTTGGCCGACTCCGAACGACGAAGTTTGAGAAGCTTGCTTAGACAGTTATTACTCTCTGAGTGTTGTCAGCAGCTCGAAAGAGGTGGTGCCGTGAAAAATTCGAGGTGTTCAGCCGAGAATCGAACCTATACTACGCCACGGCGGCCACGTACAGCCCATTGAGTTTGTCATTAATTTTCTCTTCTAGATGCCATCAACGCAAACAGGACCTAAAATCGCACGCAAAACTTTTCTCTCGAAAAGACTAAGGGAACTTAGACCTTACTAAAAGTGGACGAGGAAGACCTTAGACTGAATTGTGGTTTTCTTGCGATTTTTGGTCTTTCTTTGGGGGAAAATATTCAGCAAGGGACGCTATTGTCAGCATGGCAGCATGACTCTGGTCAGGTGTCTTTGGGTTAAACGCTTAAGATGGCTACGCCTTGTAGAGCGTGGGGATACCACAGCTTCGGCCCGAAAAGTCTTCGAATCCTTGCCCTTCAGACAGCGCAACAGAGAACGACCTTGGCTGAAATGAGGCACACAAGTGAAGAGCTCGACTTGGAGTGAAGGCAGCTGGCAAAAGATTACACTGTCTGATAAGATATATTGCATTGAGCCCAGGTCCAACCTGGACTGAAGCGCCAATCGAAAAAGATGATCTGGCTACAATTTAGACAATCGTCTAGAGTTTGATTAGAAACTCCTTTCTATTAAAATACACCCAAGTCCTGGCTGGTTCGCAAGCGATTAAAATTGAAGAAATTTAATATATCGGTCGTCAAATATCTCCCTTCTGCCTTTTTGTATTTTGAATTTTCCGGGTATGTACAAAGCGCTACAGAGATCGTATCTGGCAATACTATACATCATTTGACAGGTCTTGACATAGCCTAGACGCTATGCATGATTAGTTGGGATATTGCGGTCAACAGTCATAGCCGTGTTAACATGGAGTTCATTAACACCGAAATTCGCGTTGTTTTAAAGTTTTCCTTTGTTAAAGGCAAATCCGCTAGAGAAACGTTCCGTGAAATTAATGGTGTTTTGGCGGGGTGGAACTCTATCACTTCGAACCGCGAAGGAATGGTTTCGATGATTCAGAGCCGGTGAAAACGACACCATGGATAAGCCAGCCGGCGGAAGGAATCAGTTGAATCCCTTAACACTGTCGTCATGTCGCTTCTTCATGAGAAATGCTCGAGTGAAATAGCAATCCTTTCCTTTAAACATTCACCCCCAATACACGCCTTGTACGGAATGCCCCATATTTGACCCCTTAAATCGCCTTCCAATGTAATTTAGAGACGCAGTTTATAGACGTAGTTCAGAGACGTAGTTTAGAGACTTGTTCTATGGACATTCTGTACGGATATGGAACGATCGTCCAGCTCAGTTTTTTCTCCTCATTACAATCCACAAACATTTAAAGTCACCCTGCGCCGCAATACCTTCGGTGCGTGCTGTCACTTTAGTGCAAATAAACAACGCATTTAGTGCGCGCCTATTTTGAAAAAATATAGTGATATTTTTTTAAATATATCGATCTTTGATCACAATCCCTTTCAAGCTGGATTCTGTCCAAGCGATCCTGTCATTTAACTCTCTTACGAAAATGCCAAGAAATGCATTGAAGGCGATCAATCGGTTTCAAATTATCTACCTTCTTCTGTTATCGATTCATTGAGCGTCGATAACAGAGCAAGGTTAAAAGGAATCTGTTGCTTCGACGTCTACTATTTAAGCCCTTTTTAATTTGTTATGGTACATTTTGTAATTTTAATTTTATCATTTCATCGATGATCTATCGAATATGTAATCGATGTCACAAGCGATGTTCGTAAAACATTTCTGCCTGAGACTGAGTATAAGTGTTTATTGCCAAAGTTCAAGAATGGATTTCTTTGTAGGTAATCGAAATTGCAATCGAAAATGTAATCGAAAATGTTATCGACCCCAATATACGTTATTTTCTAAACAGAAAAAATGCATACGATTCATAATCAATCAGATAAAAATTCATAAGTACAAGTTATCGAACCGTTATCGATATCACCCGAAAAATTTGCCCACAAAACCAGTGGACGCCTTCTGAAATCCATCCCAGGCATCGCAGTAAAACATCATTCACATACATATCCGATCACTAATCAGACCACCATACACGACTGCGATATGTTATCGATCTTGTTGAAAACTTATCAACGGGCATACGATCCAAGCGATCGTGTCTATGCCATGTACTTTCACTGAGTCATTCGATACGCCTCGGATGCATATTCATTGGATATCTGATCGCACGCCTACCGCAGATCACCGATCTTCGTGTTGTCGATCTCATTAGCAGACGGATCTTAACTTGTGATACGTCCGCATAACTCGACTGAGACGCGTGGGCGCATTTTCGAATAAATGTCATAATCAATTTATTGACATTGGTGTTTCAAAACTGATCGCCGATCGACAAGAGAAAACTTTCCTACGCCGACTTAGGTGACATTGTTTTGTTGATACTTTCTTTCCAGAACACCTGCAGCGATCATGATAAGCTACCGATCGAGAGCAAGGCGATTCTCCAGTTGAAGGTTGAGCGTGGGTCTCCCTAGCATCGAGTTCACTCACCTCAAGCGTTTGCATCAAATGAATTAAATCCTATCTGCGGCAATCTCCAGCCCGATAGCCTGTCCACCTTGAGCTACAGACGTCTGCAGCCAGCCTGATCCCATGTAAGCGATCATGTCACTGAAAGCTCCTACATCATGGCTCTCATGAATTTTAGATAAATCTTCGGCCCCAGTGCAGAGCCCTTGTTCCCTGTGTGTCATCGCACTTTACCACCGTCACTTATCTGCTCACTTGAATCTCTGCCTCTTTTGTGATCCACGTTCGCATGACACGACACTGCTTACGTATGTACCCGACCCATCTTACAAGATCCCATCCATTGTTAGGCCACCATCATCACCAACTGCCGTCCCCAGCCCTCGGTCGCATTTGACGTTCGCTCTTGAACGCGGGGGAAGCAAACGAACTTCCCGCACTGCTGACAGCCAGCTGTCACTGCCGTACATAGAGGGGCTTGTCAAAAGCGACACTCAAGTGTGTCGCCTTAAGGCCACTAAAGCAAACAGTAATCTCGCTTCAAGCCCCCCGCCAAGTGCTCGGCACAAAAGCGCTGGTCAACTATCCGGCCACTCGCTGTCTCCGCGCCCGCATCACTGCGCGCAAAAATAAACAAAAATCCAACGCAAAGTGCCCAAAACAAAAGGCAACACCGCAGCAGAATGCGTTGTCGTATCTCCTTGTCCTTGTCCTTGAATCGCACAGCAGCGCGGCCGGAGTTTAGCCCGAGAGACGCGAGCGTATGGATTTGCTTTTTGTTTTCATCCATATCAGGCGTGTGGCGTGAGGTATTTCGCGTGTTTTTTGATTTTTTGTGCGCTTCGCTTGAGATGAGACAATCGATACCCCGAGAGCGGCCCGGTGTTTGTTGAGGGAAACTCAAGAAGCTGTGCCGTTTTCGGACAGTGGCGCGGTGTCTTTTCGGTTATGTAAGACCGGCAGGCAGAAGGGCTTGACATAAATGCAAAGATTACGCAAGCGCAAGACAGATAGTGCTGGATGATGGGGTTCGAGGTTTCGACCGTAGGTCGGTGGGCTGCTTTGTAGGACTTCTGGCGGAAAGATTGTTGTGTGCCTTGACCGTATTGCTGGCACAGTGTCCTCCATGGCGGCGAGATGATGCATGAGCGGTGGATAATGTATACGATAGCAGCTCACGGAGGAGAAGTAGACTTGGCGCAGCTGGGATTTGATTTGTATGCGGTTTAATGACCTTCGCCAGCCGTGTGATTGGAATTCACTGCTTTTCTTTTGACTTGTTTGTGAGGCGAGATCACCAACGTGCTGAACAGTACTCTGCAACCGGGAGAATATTGACGTAGCGATCTGATGGTTGTGAGGCAAACAGCGTGGCATTTGAACCATTTGAATATTTTGTTTCAGCTGATCTTGTGAGGTTCCCAAAAGCCTTTGAAAACGTTGAAGGCTTCGATAATTCCAGACACAAAATATTAAAGGCAAATTAGCTCGTGATCGTGCGATGTGATTAGTTGCGATCGTTTTTACTTCTGGTGCACTGTTCAAGATCATCATCGATTTGCACGTTTGACAATTTATAACAAAAACGAAAATTTTCACACATTCGCTGTTTGGTTGAAGATTGCTTTGGTTGTTGCAACTTCGCTAGATCCGTGGAGTCTTCTTTTAAAAATTTCCTTCGGGCGATCGTGTGTAGAAAGAGTGCTGGAGTGCCTTTTAGACTCAAAGAATTTGCGAGGCTACGCTAAGTTGTAGTTCAGTTTTGACTCTTTGCAACTGCCCAATGGAAATCCCACACTCTGTATGGGCCTGCAGAATGTTGTAGTATTCTTCAATCACGTGAAATGTTTGGGTTAGAAATTTGGTTCATTCTCAATAGATGGCGCCACCTGCAGGTTGTAGCTGATCTTGGAAGCGATAATCTTCATCATTGGAAAGGTGCGACATTTATCTGCAAAATTATTGTGCATTGTTTTTTGGTTCTTTAAAAATGTGCAGATTTGTCTTAAATAAACAGCACTTGTGAAAAGTTTTCATTTTCTTATTTTTTTATTGTAAGTAAGCTTTTCATTTCATTCCATTTAATAAGTTATATTTTGAACATAATGCTACAAGATACAGCTCCGTGCAAAAAAATAGCACCACATTGAGGTCTGCACTTTGGATGCTAATTTCTTTTCTCCATGCTCATGTAAAGACACGATATTTATTGTAAAACATCTGTTGGATATCAGTGATAAAATGCAAAAAACAAGATAAGCGAAGATGCATTTTAAGACAAGAAAATTCCCGTTATATGAAATGAAACCGAAATTTTGGTGTGCAAAATAATAGCACCACAAGTAAAACGTCGTAAATAAAATGCAAAATTTAGTGAAACAGTACGGTTTTTATTTTTTTTATTTATACTACTGTTCTAGAACTTCATCCTATAACCCATATTTTTGAGCACAGCGGCACAACGTCGTGGCATAGAGTCGATTAGTGCCTGACATCGGCGAATTGGAATATCCCTCCATGCAGCCTGCACGGCTTCCCATAGCTGTAGTGTATTTTTTGGTTTCGCTTTAAAAACAGCTTTCTTAACATCTGTCCAAAGATTTTCAATGGGGTTTAGGTCTGGAGATTGCGGCAGCCATTCCATAACTTGAACCCCATTCCTCGCAAAAAAATTCCTTGGCCAATTTGCGCGTATGTTTCGGGTCATTGTCTTGCTGCAGGACCCATCTGAGAGGCATATTCCACTCGGAGTAGGGCAACATGGTTTCCCTCATTATGCCAGCATAAACTTCGGCGGTCATCATTGGTTTTATCCAAAATATAGGACCAGTACCGTTGTAGGAGAAGCATCCCCATATGTTAATTTTCGCGCCGCCGTGCTTAATGGTTTTTAAAGTACACTCCGGTTTAAACTCTTGGTTTTTTTTTGCCTGCGAACAAATGTCCTGGTCCCAGGAGTTCCAAATAAAACAATTTTAGACTTATCTGTCTATAATATATTACGGCATTTGGTTACTTTCCAGTTCAAATGTTCTTGCGCAAATTGTTTTCTTTTATGAAGGTGGACCTTTGTCAGCAAGGGTACTTTTCTGGGACGTCTGGCAGGTAGTTCCTTCTCTATCAACTTCCTTCTTATTGTTGATGTTGATACGGGCAGATTTAGTTCCTCTTTTATTTTGTTTGATGTGATGAATAGGTTTTGTTTCACTTATCTTATCATTCTTCGCTCGTCGGTAGACGTTAATTTCGATTTTCTACCTCTTGTTTCTTCTTTTTCGACATGTTTTTTTGCTTTAGTAATCATTTTATTCGAACAACCAACGATTTCCCGAATAAATTTGTACGTTTTTCCGTCAGAAATTAATTTTTTTATAAGTCCACGTTTCTTAGGAGTACAATGCACACATCAACCCATTTTAATTATTTATAACGTTGTATTTTAAAAAAACTAGTTTCAAAATACTTAAATATTTTTACTTAAATCTTTTGACGCACAAAAAAAAAACGAAACACCACCAAACACTTCGAAAACACTTTTTACAATGACATGGCAGACCAAAATTTCGGTTTCATTTCGTATAACGGGAATTTTCTTGTCTTAAAATGCATCTTTGCTTATCTTGTTTTTTGCATTTTATAACTGATACCCAACAGATGCCCTACAATAAATATCGTGTCTTTACAGGAGCATGGAGAAAAGTAATTAGCATCCAAAGTGCAGACCTCAACGTGGTGCTATTTTTTTGCACAGAGCTGTATATCCTTGGAGATGGAAGGCATGTTCGGGCCTGCCTCCGTTTGTATCAGAAATTCTATCCCAAAGTGGATAGAAGATACTATAGAAATTAAAATGTACAAAACTTTTCCAACTAACTGTATTCCATCCCACTCAATTCCAATTCCAATTTATTATCCTCCCGTTATTTACACAGCATCACTCTAGTTGCCAGCGGATAACAGGAAAACATCGTAGAAAAAGGAACGGGATAAAGTGAAATACGAAACGAAAGTGGACGTGTATAATTTTAAAGGGAACATTAAAATTATCAGAAGTGGCATTGCCCCAATAATAAAAAAAGATAAATAGGAAAAATAAATAAAAGAACGCAAAAACCACAACAGGAGGAAGACAAATGCCAAGAGGTGCCGCAACAACGTTGTGAAAACCAACGCGAGGAACATCGGAAACAATGGAAGGAACAGCAAGCCGATAATGTTCCAAAACAACTGGAAGAATTTAAACAACCCCTAACTTCAAATTAGCAAGCAACTGCAAGTAAAAACGTCGGAGTAGCAGCAACTCAAAACTGTCGCCGTGAGTTGGATTTTTTACGACCTGAAAAGGAACTCCTTTTGTGAGAGAACGAGTTACTAAAAAAGTCAGAAGTCAACAGAAGTAGTTCGATCCAATCCATCCGTTACTGGCATTCATTCGGGCTCTTCTTCCTTTAACGAAATCAATTTTTGGATTTGCTGCTAGACTAGGACTGGACTGGATTTTGCGGTATTACAAATAAAAAAGTAAGTGTGGCCGCCGTGGCGTAATGGGTAGAGTGCGACGCTCACACGCCGAAGGGTCTAGATTCGATTCCCGGCTGAACACTTCGAATTTTCACGTGACCACCTCTCTCGAGCTGCTGACAACATTCAAAGAGTAATAATTGTCTAAGAAAAAGCTTCTCAAACTTCGCCATTTCGGAGTCGGCAAAAACGGTAGGTTCCTTTCAACCTACAGCGGCGCGCACAACACGTGTGGTTGAGAAGCAAGCGAGGCCCTGGTCTCACCGTGAAAACAGTTTTCTGTCGAATTCGGTCATTGAATTAATCGTCTGCAATTCATGCGAAAGTTCCACATGCGAATTACTTTAAAAAGACGAATTTTCAATTGCTTGTTCAAAAAGTAGGATGATTGTCGCAGGTATCGCAGGCCAGCGTAAATATTTCTAATGGTATTTCTGACTTTATCACTACACGCAAGAGTGGAATTGATATAATACCCAAGTTATTTAACACTTCTTTTAGCGGAAATGATATTTCCATTCAGAACTATAGGCGAAAGTTCACTTATGTCAACAGTACTTCGTGCGCATATGAGACTTGTAGATTTCAGTGGGTTGAGTTTCAATTTATTGATTGCCGCCCACTCTCCAATATTACAGAGACACCAATGTCTGCAATCACCATTTGGACACAGTTGTGCATATACATTTTCAGCATTCTTGATGACGATGAGGAAATGTTAAAATTTTGTTTAAGTTTCATAATCAGCAAAGAATGATCTATGCACTCGAAGGCTTTTGAGAAATCAAGGAGAACTAAAAAAAGCTTGAAAAAGTTGTGGGGAATCTGCTTCGACTGGCAATTAATTTAATATGTGGTTTCGACATATCAAATATGGTGATCTCAACGTTGAAGGCTAAGAATGTTGTGGTCAGACGTATACGTTTGAAGATAAGGAATTATACAATTCTCTGCATCATCCGGTTTAAACGCAAAGTGAACTCGAAGAGTCATTAAGACTAGTTAGTCCTCAAAGCGACCAATACAACTCCATGAATTGGATTCTTGCAAACAGGGAACTGCTGGAATACGAGTCACTATCTGAGAAGTTGATGAAAATGTCGGCATATGGGTTGGCTCATCATTTTTTTCGAAAATTTTGGGCAAGAACCGTGCGGCAGTAAATTTTAAGCAAAACACATGTTGCATGATCATCGCTCAAGAGTTTTTGAATGACGTCCAGATCCAGATTTGCTTTAAAGGGTCATAATTGGTGACGAATCACAGGTACATGGTTATAACATCGAAACCAGAGTCCAATCGTCCCAATGGAAGAACATTCTTCAACAAAGCAATAGCACACAGGTCCTACCAGAGACTATTAGGTCAAGATGCACCATCCCAACATAAGGATTGTCAGCATGCTCTGTAAAAACCATGAAGACATTATGTGACCAAGGAACGAAGCAGATGTCATTACAAGTGGAACCGTAAGTTTGAAGCAGACCTGAATGATTCGTCAGCAGGGTATGCTCATCACTGGAAAACGAGCTCTGCTGAGCAGATAAGAACATTCGTTCCTGCCAACAAGTGACATGTGATAAAAGAAGCACCCGTTCTGCAACTTCAATTCAACTTCAATCTTCAAGGATAGTGACAGATTAGAAAACACTCTGGGAACACAACGAAGCAAGAAAAAACTTCTAAGGACACACGTCTTTCAATAAGTTACGCGACACATAGGGGGCGCCACTAACAAAAACATGTATATTAAATTAATTATTAGTGTTAGTCAGTGGCGCCCCCTATATGTCCCGGAACTTGTTAAATAATCTGTTACAGTACTACACACCGACCGGTTCTGCTACGAAATTTCGATTCTTGGTCCCTGCCTTCTTCATTGTGCTGAGGTTAAGAGGACGAACGATCTCCATCAAACCTTATAAACTCGAAGCTCCTACGATGCACGTAAAGGCCCTTGAAAGACATAAAAGGAAGGGAAGGGGAAACTACGATAAGCCTAGTTAACTCGTTCCATATTCGTCTAAATCGGCGTCACGGTTCATTGGGTCATGTTCTGCATATGATGGGACCAGAGGTTTGGCGTAAATTTCGGTCGATTCCCTTTGAGGCCCCAATCCCCAATTCCTTTTTTGAAAAAAAAAAACACAACAATTTTAAAGTTGTAGCAGAAACCTTAAACGACTTCCCCTTTTATCAGAACTCAGCACGATCACTTGGAGACCATATTCTAAACCTTGCCATCACGAATAAGGCCTCTCCACAATTCTTTTCAAAAGATGCGTATTCTACAGACAAGAACTCGTTGGTCACAAGCATTTCTTTCTTGATACACATTGATCGCATTAATCAAATCTCCGAGCTCCTCACTCACCCCGGCATTCAAACTTCAATCCCTGGGCTTGCCCTGCACCAAAACATGAATTCCCCCACGTCTCCGATCGCCGGCAGATCAGTCAGTGTGTCGAAGGAAACCAACAAACCATCTTCTCCATCACCGGGTACCGCACACAAGTCGACCTCCGCGGCACACATTTCGCGGTATCCGCGCATTTCGAGCGCTACTTCAAAGATACATATCGAACGTATCCATTGCCATGTCCGCAGTATCGCCGAACGGTCATATATCTCAATCCCACCACGCGTGGGCAGATATGCGTTTCACCGAATCTAACAACACGTCAACTTCCTCATTCCGCGCGCAACTCGAAGTCAATAAATACACTCGGATCGGTACTATTTCAATGTCAAGTACGATTGCTGAACAGCTCGCTCTTGCCGGGTGCCTGTGTCCTGTGGAATGGCATTGGTGGCGGTGGCGGTGGCGACAGCAGCAGCCGCAAGTATCAATCCACTCCGGCAAATGGCTCGGCATCACCACTGCTGTGGTCCATCATTCGCTCCAGACGAAGGCTCTGAAAACTGGGCCACAGCAGTGTGTACGAGTATCTCACCGCCGCCGCACCGATTGCGGCCACCTCATGCGTGTGCGTGCAGCGGTGGTACTTTCCCTTGCAGAGACAAACAAGAAATCTATCCGGCGGCAGATTGATGACACTCCGTCTCGATTCGTTTTCGATGCCCGGCGCGTACCTCTAGCGCCGCCGAGAGTGTGCCTTCCCCGCGATGCGGATCCAATTAACCACTGTCGCGCTGACATCAGACATTCCGCGTACACAAGCCCAAACAGAGGCTCTAATTGTTCGCAATCGCTCAAGATCGAGGCCGAAATGAATGCAATTCATTCACGGAGGAAGCTGGAAGGAGTGGTCGCCGAGAGCACCGTCCGACCACAACGCGCCAGACAATTGAATTAAAACTAGAATTAGCAATCAATTTGGTTTAATTGTTGGCAATTTCCTGTTGGGGAAACTCGTACCGCGGCATTGGACGGCAACGGCACACCGGGTTGGGTGCGCACGGCCGGATGTGGGAATCGGAAACAGTGCGAGGCGTAGATCAGCCTTTGGGGGGTCCGCTGGTGATAAGATCTCGATATCTCATCTCGTGATGAATGCGAGCTTCGTTGGAAGTAGTTCAAAGAGTGGTTCTGCCGCAAGCCATTGGAGTGGACTATGGACGATGTGTACGAAGCAACGAATGGAGAGAAGAGCGTTTTGTGGACATCCCTTCACAAGGACGCCAAAGTTTATACCGCTGCAGTCAAAGTCGTTGAATTTCAGGCGCGATACTGACTAAACTGATTACGGAGCTGGACGCATTATGAGACATGATCAAGATAAATCTTGCAATGTCTCCAGAATGTGGTCCAATCAGAGCTGTGGTGTTGTTTTTAACGAACAAAGGTTGATCTGAAGGCAGCGGAGTCAGTGGACCATGACTCAGAAAATACTTTCATGCTCGCTGATCAAACTCGACGATCACGGAAGACTGTCCTGTCCCTAGAATGTGGTCCAATAAAATATCTTCAGAAAATATCTTCATGCTCGCTGATCAAGCTCGACGATCACGGAAGCCTGGCGTATCCCTTGAATGTGGTTCAATCAGAGCCATGATGCCGTTCCTAATGAACAAAGGATTGTCTGAAGGGAGCGGAGTCAGTGGATCATAACTCAAAAAATATTTTCATGCTCGCTGATCAAGCTCGACGATCGCGGAAACCTGGTCTTTCCCTAGAATGTGGTACAATCAGAACCATGATACCGTTCCTAATGAACAAAGGATTGTCTGAAGGCAGCGGAGTCAGTAAATCATCACTCAGAAAATATTTTCATGCTCGCTGATCAAGCACGACGATCACGGAAACCTGGCGTATCCCTAGAATGTGGTTCAATCGAAGCCATGATGCCGTTCCTAATGAACAAAAGATTGTCTGAAGGCAGTGGAGTCAGCGCTTTATGACTCAGAAAATATTTTCATGCTCACTGATCAAGCTCGACGATCACGGAAGCCTGGCGCTTGTCGAATGCCCAGGAAAGGGAAGTAATACTCCACTTCATCTTCGATATCGTGGAAGCCAAAGAGTCTCTAATACCACATGAGTTCCGCGCATCACACATCAAAATCGAATAGCCACCCGGTTAACTTCGCCGCGTTGAAACAATGCACTTGTCAGTGCCTCTATAAATCAGAGCGATGTGCCACATATGGCTTCAAGAAATCATTTCGAAACCGTTCGGCTACTGGACCGTGATCCCTGCACTCCTACTGAAATCACAAATAAACACACAGTTCCCCATTATCACCGCTGACGTTGTGCTCGACGATCGCCATCATCACAGTCGTCGTCGTCGTCTGCTGATGCAGCGCCCCAACAAGGAAGTCATCTTGTTTCTGCAATACCGCATCAATTCAGCAAGCATGCCAATGGCCTGCCGCGATAGTTTCATCCATTTCAATGCAGACGAAGAAGATTGATGCGTTCTGCGATTGAAGCGCTCCTCGCAGAGCACCAGTGCAGCGGTGCATGGAGTTCCAGCTGCCAGTTCGCCAGCTCCCCGTCCAACTGTAATTAATAGAACATCATGTTTCTTGAATGGATGAGCAAACACTATTGCGCCATCGCCGAGCGCGGAATTTCACTTCAAATGCGCGCAGATGGTGCCTCTCAACGTCCAGTGTTTTCTCTCAGCTAGTGTCAGCTGGAATAATAAAGATTCCAAGAGATTCCCTCATTCCGGAGGAGTGATTACAGCGATTGTGACCGCAATAAATAAGAAGACAGACTCCCAGTGACTGGCAGAGAAACGTCAACATTCGGAGCACGTATGGCTCTTCTTCAGAAACAGTTGTGTGCCGAGTCTAGACAAACAGCGAGCACGATGCACCCGAGTAGGCCTACCGGAGCTGCAATTCGCGGTGCCTGGGCGCGGACAGTGACAGCGGCAAGAGAGTTTAGCCCCCAATTGATTCGATGATTAATTCCCTGTCAGGCACTGAGGTAAGGCCTCTCGTCCATTTGGAGGATCAATTGAAGCCAATGGGGCCGTCTAATGCGCCCAATGGAAAGTTACTACGCGCGGCACGGCGCACGGAGGCGAGTGCGTTCTTGTTTCGTGTAATTGATCGGAATGTCGCCGATCGAACGGGAGTTCAGCCATGGGACACGCACATGGTTGATCGATTCGTCGTTTATTTCTGACACGACATGCTGACGGCTGTCACTGGGCATGCACCCTCCCTTTCGCAGGCGGGCACGATCGATGATGATCTATCGGGGGACGACGATGGCGACGGCGACGCACACGGTAGCCATTTGACGCGCGGATGAGTGATGGTTCGTTTGTGGCAATGAAGAGAGTACTGGCCCAGCAGCCCACATAGATATGGAAAACGAACTGGGGTCGAACTGATCAACCGGGAACCTATGGTATTTGACGACCATCACAGGGCAGTGGGGACTTTCAGCGAATTTCGTGTCAAGGCTTGAAGGGTCAGTTGTGATCAATAGTGTGGATAGAGTTAAAGGATAAGGAAGTGGATCCCACGTCAAAATTTCAACTTCAACTTACATCGAACCATCCAAGCACATCACAGTTCCAGCCTTGTCTTACCTGAAATGAGAAAAGCAGAAAAAAACACCAGGCATTACAAAACACATCAAATCTGGAGTAGGGTTGCATAAGCCCCGGCATTGCCTAGGTGCAGCTGTGTGTCGAAATCAGACCAGCGAACGGTGATCATGGAAAAATGAAGTAAGTCAGCACAGTCACAGCTAAGTGGCGCACTGTGTTTACATTATCAATGACAGCTTCAATTGGATTGGGCTGCACAAGCAGCCCTCAGGGCACTCGTTAATCTTTGTTGGTACAGTTAATTAAATCGTAACAACTGGCCACGTGAATGGTGGCATTCAAACCTCAATTGAGCTGTGAATTGGAATAGACACTGTCTGTGTGGAGGGCAGCTTCCGCAAGACGACTTCCAAGGACACAGACTGACCGTGAGAAATATTGCAGAGTTTTGCATTTTGAAACATTTTGCGTGAAGAAGTGGCCCAGTTGTTGGGGAATTACTTCGGGGAGTGGTTGCGTTTGAATGAAGCCTTTTGTGGATCTTCATTTGATCCCAAAAAGATTATTGAGACCTGAAATGGGTTTCTAACACATTTCTATCTGCATCGCTCATTAATTTGAAAACATGAAAATTTATCGGAGTCTGAGCACTTTTGAAACCCCATGACAAACAACAGAGAAACAAGCTTTCGAAATGGAGCCCCTCCAAGTAAATTTCAAATCTTAAGAATTTGAACATGTCACAATTTGCGAGTGGAAAGTTCGAAAAACATGGCCGCCGTGGCATTGTGGATCACGGGACCACCTCTTTCGAGCTGATGACAACACTGAAAGAGTAATAACTGTCTAAAAAAGCTTCTCAAAACTTCGCCGTTCGGAGTCGGCAAAAGACTGTAGGTCCCTTCTACTCCTGAGAGAACAGTAGCGCGCACAACACGAGTAGTTGATGAGCAAGCTAGGCCCTGGTCCCCGTGTGGACTATTGCGCCAAACAATTATTAAGTCCGGAAAACCCTGTGCGCCGAAGTAGCCTAGGTCGAAGAAAACCGGAAATGTCCACAACCTTGAAGAGAGCATATTTCCTCTAGGAGTGCCCTCCTTTAAGTCAGCGTACAACTTCGAGCCGGTGCGGCAACTAATTCTTCAAATTGGGGTAGAATTTCGAGCGGGTAAGGCGATTTGTGCAAAATTCCACTTCAACGTTTTTGATTTTGCGAGTTTGAAAGTCATTGTACTTATCCATCTTGCTACGCCACGCCAGCACCCAACCATCAAGCTAACAAACTTAACAATCCGAACACTTCACCTTCACTAAGCAATTAAGCGTTTTTTGGGCTTGGTGACGGTACACTATGCGGCGCATATAGAGAAGGTGAAGGCAATGCAGACCACGTTCTTCGTCAATGTCTCGACTTTCGTCGGGTCAGGTGACGTCTGTTTGGCGCAGATGTGATGGGGGCAAGAAACGTAGCCCTTTTGTCACAGAGGTGCTACTTGGTATTCCTCTTGGAGATTATAACACAGGAATATAGGGGGCGCCACTAACAAAAAATTCATAGTCGACTCTTGTTAACATTTAATGCAGATTACTGATTGCTCCAGTCCAGTGTTTCCCTCATAAAAATCCCAAAAAATAAAAACAAATAAACAAACAAAAGACACAAACTTACCAGGTATATCAGTATGAAGTGACAAATGTCTCGATAGGGAACATTTGTTGTAAACGAGCCCTAATTTTTTTTTGTTTGTTTGATATTTAGTATACGTCAAGTTATTTAACAGACAACATCATATTTTTTCATCGTCTTAAAAATGTCGAATTTCGTACCAGAAAGTGATGATTTGCGGAAAGCATTAATTTTTTGTTTTCATTTGAAGAAAAGTGCTGCAGAGTCGCATCGAATGCTCGCCGAGGCATATGGTGAACATGCTCTATCGGAATCAACATGCAAAAGATGGTTTCAACGGTTCAGAAATAATGATTTTGATGTGAGAAATGAAGAACGTGGAAGACCCAAAAAAGTTAGAAGACACCGAATTGCAAACGATATTGGGTGGAGATGACACTTTGAGTCAAAAGCAAGTGGCAGCAATATTAAACAAACAATTTCTGACCGTTTACAAGCTATGGGAAAGATCCAAAAGTGTGAAAAATGGGTGCCACATGAAGTGAATAAAAGACAAATGGAAAACCGAAAACACACTTGTGAAATTTTGCTTCAAAGACACGAATTGGATTGTTACTGGCGATGAAAAATGGATTTATTTTAAGAATCCTTAACGGAAAAAATCATGGGTTAATCTGGGACAACCATCAACATCGACTGCAAAACCAGATCGATTCGGCAAGAAGACAATGCTGTGTGTTTGGTGGGGCCAGAAAGGTGTGCTGTGCCGCGACCTCCTAAAACCTGGTGAGACCGTTAATACTGATCGCAACCGACAACAAATGATCAATTTGAACCATGCATCGATCGAGAAACGACCAGAATGGGCCAGAAGACACGGCAAGGTAATTTTGCTCCATAACAATGCACCTGCACACAAAGCAAAACCGGTTCAGGATACAATCAAAACCATTTGGCTGGGAGCAACTACCCCATTCGCCGTATTCACCAGACTTGGCTCCTTTCGACTACCACTTGTTTTCATCGATGGAACACGCAAGCGCTGAGCAGCACTTTGATTCCTACGAGGAGGTCGAAAAATGTGTGTCTGATTGGTTTGCTTTAGCTCACAAGTCAACACCAGAGGCACGATCTTCCAGAAGTCAGGTCAATTACTAGCATACGCTGATGACATTGACCTGATTGGACGAACACAGCGAGCCGTCAATGAGCCGTTTGCTGGCATTGAAGCGGAAGCGGCTAAAATGGGTCTGGCGGTAAATGAGGGCAAAACAAAGTACATGCTTCCATCAAGGAAGGATACACAACATCGACGTCTCGGACGGAGCGTCACACTAGGCAGCAGAAACTTCGAGGTAGTCAAGCACTTCGTCTAGCTCGGCTCCGCGATAAACAGGTACAACAACATCAGTACCGAAATCAAACGCAGAATCACTCTTGCCAATCGCTGTTTCTTTGGGCTCAAGAGGCAATTGAGTAATAAAGCCCTCTCTCGTAGGACTAAGCTCGCTTTATATAACAGCTTGATCATCCCCGTCCTACTATATGGAGCGGAATCTTGGACGTTAAAGGCGGATGAGGAAGCCCTTAGTCTTTTCGAGAGAAAAGTTTTGCGTGCGATTTTTGGTCCTGTTTGCGTTGATGGCATCTGGAGGAGAAGATTTAATGACGAACTCTATGGGCTGTATATTCACATGCGCCTGGTCAAGCGTCTACGGATACAACGCTTAAGATGGCTAGGCCATGTAGAGCGTATGGACACCACTGCCCCGGCCCGAAAAGTCTTTGAATCCGAGCCATTGGAACAACGCAACAGAGAACGACCTAGACTAATGTGGCTCACATAAGTGGAGAAGGACTTCAACCAACTTCGAGTGCGCAATTGGAGACAGCTGGCGAAAGATCGTGTTTGCTGGAGAGGCATGTCGGTTGAGGTACTGGTCCACCCCGGACTGTAGCGCCACAAGGAGAAGAAGGCGAGCCGTCCGGGGTAGAACTTGGCCTCAAACGACATGCCTCTCCAGCCAGCCCGATCTTTTGCCAGCTGCCTCCAGGTGCGCAACATGCCCCTCTAGCCACCACGATCCCTCGCGAGCTACCTACAGTTGCGCACTTCAAGTTGGTAAAGCTCTTTATCCACTTGTGTGCACCATCTCAGCCTAGGTCATCCTCTGTTGCGTTGCCCCAATGCATCGGATTTGAATAGTTTTCGTGACTGAGCAGTGACGTTCTCATATTGTTGAATTAGAGGACTTTTGATGGGAAGCATGCCACCGTACAGACCACGCAGACGCCATCAACACAAACAGGAGAAATCGATTCAGAGACAACTGCATGTCCTCAACTTCAGGAAGAAATTCGCAGCATTTCAACTATAATACGAGTTATAATTGGATGGCGCGACAGTCCACAAGGGGACCAGGGCCTACCTTGCTCAACAACTACTCGTGTTGTGCGAGCTACTGTTCTCTCACGAATAGAACTGCAGGTCCCAGTTTTTTGCCGACTCCGAACGGCGAAGTTTGAGAAGTTTTTTAGCTACAACAGGACCGAAAAACAAAAGCGACGCACTGTCACGCAACTTCTTCAATGTCGTGCTTGAGACAATCGTGTGGGATCTCACAAGTCAACACCACAGCCACGATCTTCCGAGATTCACCTTAGCTCGTAGCCATCGCGAATGACTTTCACGTGTTTGGACGAACGCCGTCAATGAGGCGTTTGCTGGCACTGAGGCGGAGTCCTAAATTTAGTTCACTTAAGTTCACAACTTCGGAATTTTGCGGCCGAAAAAGTAGGACTTTGAATTTTAAATGGACACACCAACCACTGCCTGAAGTCTCTAGTCGTACAGAATGAAAATCAGTTGAAAGATTATTTCCGCAAGAACTTCCAAAACACCTTCTTCACAGTCTTTGTGTGAAAAACACAATTTTCGATCTAAAGGATGATCTAAGACACGACCCAAAAGTCGCGTCTTCACAGTCTTTGTTTGAAAAACACAATATTTTCGAACTAAAGGGCGATCTTCGAAACAGACCAAAGGTAACATTGAAGCTCACCTTATAACACACCTATGCACCATTCTATTCTTCCGAAAAAATAGATGAACAAAATTTCACATCACTTTCCGCGTTGTCTTTCGGTGAGATCCAATCCCGCACTGCCACCAAATCGATCGCCCCAGAATGCTCGCTACTGTATCACCCAGGTTCGGCCACCCCAATGCCAAGTATTTGTGCATATCGGGCAAATCAAGTCCCAATTCCAGCAAGATGACGTTTTCCCCCCCAACCACACTCATCCGGATGTTTACGGTGCAGCCGAACAAATTGAAAGCATCCCGCACACTGGCACCCACCCCTTTCCAATTCAAATTCAAATGCAAAGCCAAACAAAGTCATCGCATCGCCATCAACATCATCTTCGTCTATCGGACCGCGTATTGTTCGGCGCGAGGAATTGTGATGATGACTTCCTGGATCGGTGAGTGATGGCTTCAGTTTGGTAGCACAGCAAATGGCAGCGGTTCTGTTCTGCGGTGAGCCGGGGGATTGCGGGGATTGGTGTTACAATGGGAAGCACACAACTGTCGAAGTCAAAGTGAGCATTCAGCCGGGAGAATGGCATTCAATTGTGCTCGTCTTGAGACGGACGCATGGGAGACGGCGACGGCGTGGCAGACAGGTGGAATCAATTTCCGAGAACGACGAGGGTGCTTTGGGTTAAGTACTGCGACCCCATTTCGCGGCTTCGTTTGAACGGTTGATTATTTGTTGGGGATTATAGGCTGCTTTATGCAACTCTGACGAGTGCGAGAATTGGACTTATGTTGCGCAACGTATTGAAGTGGAATAATCCGCGGGGCTTATGCAATCAAAGCGTACGCGCTTTGACTGATGGAACTGCTGCTCTTGTCACCTTCCGTTGGATTGGCTGCAGTTTGGCGAGGAAATGTGAAAATGCAAACCCGCCCTAGCTTTCACCGCAGCAGATCTCTTCTGCTTCTTGAGCATTTTCCAATCAAGTGGGCTTTCCAGCCAGATTCGCTCGTAAGACGCCCAGCAGGAGATCCTCGAATCGACACTGGGATTAAGACCAACGCGGTTGGAGCCTCATCAAAATGAAAGCACGTAGCACCAAGCATAGATAACCATCAAGCGAATCCATTAAATATATTCCGCACATTAAATGCCCAGGAATGCGGCTCCTAAATGAACGGATTAAGTGCCGAGCATTTTATTAAATTGCGCCGCCACTCAACCGCCGTTCCCAGCACATCCTTACCGATCGCGGTGATCCGTGATCCGTGATCCGGCTGTTTATTCGAATCGAAGAAATAATCGTAAATCTACAGCGGGATGTCATTGCACAAATTAAATCCGCGGCAACACATACACACACCCTCCCGCGCCAACCACAGTGACGACGTGACAACGCTCGCAAATCACACGCGCTCACCAGCAACACTCCCCACGGTGCGCAGGCGACAATAATACTAAAATCAAACAATTTCATCCATCACCGGGTGCCTCTTCAGCCGATGACATTATTGCATCCGCAGCAGATTCATATCGCGGCGGTCTGAGTTATAAACTCGGGGGGCGGGCGCGCATGCGCGAGGATCGCGCAGGGCGCAAAGCGACAATGACACTTTGATTATTCATCGGTACCTGGCGGTCGCTCGCGAAACGGTCATGAGTGTCTAATTTACTGCCCAGCAGCAGTGCTCACCGTTCTCGACCGGGACGTGTGGCCATTGTGCGGTGTCGTTCTATGTGCCTACACTGCCGATATCCGATGCGGCCGGGGGGTGGTTAATTGAAGCGAAATGGGCTATGCGCACGCTTGCGCGCTCACACACTCGCCAAATAATCAGTGCGCCATCGGCCGCTGGCCGCCGCTCGTTGGACCACGTCCGCTGGAAATTCGGCAAGACTCACTACACCCGTAGATGCTGCCCGTATCTGATGCAATGAATTCGCGATAAGCGATTAAGGAAACCAAAGAACAACCGCGTCGGCTGGCGGCCGCGGAATTGATTACATAAATTGGAGCCTGTTCTGTTTCTGCGTTTTGTTACGTTGCCGTCTTGCATAATGTCATTGGCCGGGCCCGGTCGGGCTGGGCACTGTGCGGCTGGCGACCAACCCACTTTTTCGTTATTGACTCTGAAATAAATTGAGATATCACGGGGAATTTATGCTCTACAGGAACGCGATACTTTCCGATACCTGGCCACTGTTGGGCGATGAAGCGATGGAAGTGGGGAAGCGAGCGCCGCTGCCACCACGGATGCACTACCAGCCACGTTGTGGTGTTAAGTGTTTCTTTTCCCTTTTTGCCTCCGAGATGCAATCTGCGATCGAAGAGACTGTTACTGCAGTTTGATTGACTGGCTGACAGAGGGCAAAGCCCATAAAAAGTAAGTGATCGCTCTTGACATGATGGCAGGAGGCAGTGTTAGTCGGCAGTCGTTCGCAGGAAGGGACCGAGCGGAGGGATCTTGGCGTTTTCAAACGCACGAGGTGTCCATTATTTAAACCTGTTCGCAGTTAGCAAGAAGAACTGGTTGCTGCCTGCTGTGGTTGAGTCATCACGGTGATTTACCGAGCTGACGATCGCAACGAAATTGATTTTTATTGAGTGTTAGGTGTGTGACTAGTAGTTAGACTCCAAAGAATCAAGCGAGTTTTCTTTGCTTAGAATGTTTTTGAAATGTTTTATTTTGGGAACGAGACTGAGATTCAGGAGACTTTATGCCTGAAACCGGCTGTTTTATGGCGCTTTGAGAGATCTCCTGACACGGCTGACAGACACAGAGGACTGAATAATTGCGTCTCTGAATATCTGGAGCTGAAATGGCTTTCAGAAGCTTCCTTGCTTTTTATTTCTGCCCGTCGATGCTTTTTGTTTGATTTGGTGGTACCTTCAGAGGTGGAAATGGCATAGGGGGAAGCCGATGATCCACTATTCGGGTTCAATTAAGAATATATTCCAGGTTTAAGCCAATCTTACAAATTATTTTGAAGACCTATAGAAATGTGAATGTGGCCGCCGTGGCGTTGTGGATGGAGTGCGACGCTCACACGCCGAAGGGTCTAGGTTTGATTCTCGGCTGAGCACTTCGAATTTTTCACGGCACCACCTCTTTTGTGCTGCTTACAACACTCAAAGAGTTATAATTGTATAAGAAAGCTTCTCAAACTGCGCCGTTCGGAATTGGCGAAAAACTGTAGGTCCCTTCTACTCGTGAGAGAACAGTAGCGCGCACAACACGAGCAGCTGATGAGCAAGCTAGGCCCTGATCCCCCTGTTTACTGTCGCGCCAACAATTATTATTATAGGAATGTAAAGAACTGGCGACATCTTATTCTGCGACAAGCAGATCCCTTGTAGTGGCAAGCTCGACAGCAATTCTTTGTCTACTTACGTAATCTGTGTTCTACGGCAAGTCTTAAGGGACGAGTAAGACTCCCCTTAGTTTCACGCTATATGCTTACAAGCCCGTTGGAAGTAAAAATTAATTCTGACTGTTTTCGAAAGATAGCACCATCTACTAGATGTGGCTGGTCTTGGAAGCGAGTACCCACTTTATTGGAAAGGTGTGACATTTGCGGGCAAATAAAAAGTATGCGTCAGCGTCTGTTTACGACTTGTATTGTCTTTTGAAAGATGCCCAGATTTGCCTTATCGTGATTTGGTGGAACATGCGTTGGAAACCTACTGTCATTGTGCGTCATTTCAGTATATCATTCATTTGAAGGGTAAACAACGTAATTTTTCTTCAGTCATATATGACGAACTTTGTGCGTAAAGAAGTGGTTTTGCCGGGAGTTCTTCTGCATTGCTTCTATTTGTTACTGCTGCCGAGAGTCATTGTATTTTGGTGGAAGTTTATGGTGGACATGCGCTAGCTGAACGAAGGTGTCAAAAGTTTAAAAGTGGCACGTTTTAAAAGTGGTAATTTTGGCTAGGAAAGCTGTGAACGGCAGCCAAAAAAGTTTGAAGTTGAAGAGCTGGACGCATTGCTCTAAGAATATTATTGCCAAATACAAGAGGAGCTCCCAGAGTCTTTGGGTGTTACTCAAGTAGCCATTTCAAAATGTTTAAAAACAACTGGATATATTCAAAAGCAAGGAAATCGGGTTCCTCATGAACTCAAACCGAGAGACGTCAAAAGGCGGCTTTTCATGTCCGAAATGCTGCTGGAACGCCACAAAACGAAGTCATTTTTGTATCGGTTTGTTACTGGTGATTAAAAATTTATCTATTACAAAAGCCTCAAGCGCATAAAATAATATCTGAAACCCGGCAAACCGGCCAAATTAGCGGCAAAGCCGAAGATCGATGGCGCATAGGCAATGCTCTGTATTTGGTGGGATCAGAAGGGTGTGCTGTATTATAAGCTATTTACTCGTAGATCGTATTAAACTATAAATGAACAACGCTTCCGTATACAATTAATCCAAAACGTTTGAATATGAGGAATTGCACGCTTCGCTGGATCAAGATCCAGGGCAAACGCAAAGCGAACTCGAAAAATCACTACGAGTGACTCAGACTGCCAGTCAGTCTTCAAATGTACTGATACTTTTCCATAAATTCGATTCTTGCAAACAGAGTTCACCTGGAATACGAGTCACAATCAGAGAAGTAGCCGCCGTGGAGTAGTGGGAAGAGTGCGACACTCACACGCAGAAGGTTCGGGTTTGATTCCCGTCTGAATACCTCGAATTCTTCACGGCACCACCTCTTTCGAGCTGCTGACAACACTCAAAGAGTAATAACTGTCTAAGAAAGCTTCTCAAATTTCGCCGTTCGGAGTCGGCAAACAACTGAAGGTCCTTTCAACTCGTGAGAAAACAGTAGCGCGTACAACGCTAGAAGTTAACAAGCAACCTAGGCCCTGGGCCTCCTAAGGACTGTCGCGCCACCCAATTATTATTATTATTATCAAAGAATTTGCTGCAGATGTTGGCGTATCGGTTGGCTCACGCAATGCAAAATTCTTTGCATGAAACGTGTGACAGCGAATTTCAACCAAAAAACCATGTCGCATGAGCATTGCTCAGGAATTGTTGAATGAGGTCAACGGTTTTGCACAGCTCAAATGCTGCAAATTTGCTTAAATGGGTCATAACTGGTGACAAATGATCGGAATGAGGTAATGACATCGAAAACAAAGTTCAATCTTCCCAATGGAAGAGCCCAGCAGCAAGGCCAAGAAAAGCACGCTAAAGTTTGATCAAATATGAAGGTTTCGCGGTCTGCCTTTTTTCGATTGCCGTGGCTTTGTTCTTAATATATGGTCGCCGTGCATCAGGAGTGCTTGTCATGTGGCCGTGCGGTCAATAAAAAATATTATATTCAAGCTATGCGCTTGTCAGGAGGAATGCGAAGAAAACGTCCGGGATTGTGGAAAAACTCTTCAAGGCTTTTGCATCACGACAATGTACCAGCTCATTCGCCATTGCTTGTTCGTAATTTTTTGGCCAAACACAACACGTAACCATGCCTTAGTTACCGTATTCACCAGATCTAACCCTCAGAGACTTCTCTCTGTTCTTAAGATTGAAGAGATTCAGTAAAGAACGGAGTCTTGCAACAATTGAGGAGAGACTGAATGGCTGAGAGAGCTCAAGGGCGTACCAAAAAGTGCATATCGGAACTGCTTCGTGGAAAAAAAACTAAAAGGGGGAAGAAATAGAAATCGATTAATCGATCAAACGGATGTGGTGTACAATGGGCTGCTAAGTTCGTTAAAACCATTGAAGGAAGACGTTATGGACTACACATAATGCGTCTATGACTTGCATTGCATGAAAAACGTCCAGAAACGACCGAAAAGGCGTGGCAATGAGATTTTACAACACTCTGCACTCAATTACTATCTGAAAACGCTAAAATTCGAAGGTCTTATCCCATCTGTCGTATCCTTTAGACCTTGCTTCTGACAACTAGTTTCTTCAACAGATGCAGGGCTTGCTTCTGACAACTAGCTTCTTCAACAGATGCAATACGATTTGGGGGTTCATCGGTTTAGAACTTTTAAGAAATCGGGGAATGGCTCAATGACTAAATCTAAGAAAATCTAAGAGAGGACTCATTTTTAGATCAAAAGCTTCTGGCTGGAGAGGCTTGTTGGTTGGAAGCCAGGTCCAGCATGGACTGTGTCGCCACTCGAAGAATTCAGAAGTTGTCAAGTTATGTGTCTAAAATTAGTATTGCGTGAAAATAGCCAGGAACGACCGAAAGGCGTGGCAATAAGACTATGCAACACTCAGCGCTTAAATACTGGAGGTCTTACCCCGCCAGCCGTGTAATCCAAACCATGCTGGTTCCGATTACTGGCTTTTTCGACGAACCGTTACTGGTTCAGGGCTTTTGAAAAAATTGAAGAATGACTCACTGCTTGGATGCAAGAAAGGACTAATTTGTTAGACCATTAGTTTCTGGCTGGAGAGGCATATTGGTTGAGACCCAAGTCCACCACACGGAGAAGAAGAATTCAAAAGTTGCCAGAAAGACAGAAAAAGTTATCAATTTCGACTACACTGCGACTTCACTTTAAATGATGCAGTTTCTACGTACCGAATTTTGTGCTTCCAATACTTTGGCCGCCGTGGCGGTAGAGTGCGACGCTCAGACGCCGAAGCACTAGGTTCGATTACCAGCTCAACACGAATTTTTCGAATTTTTTTCGGCACCATCTCTTTTGAGCTGAGACAACACTCAAAGAGTAATAGCTGTCTATGAAAAGGCTTCTCAAATTTCGCCGTTCGGAGCCGCGAAAACTGTAGGTCCCTCCAACTCGTGAGAAAACAGTAGCGAGCACAACGCGAGAAGTTCATGAGCAAGCTAGGCCCTGGCCCTCCTAAGGACTGTCGCACCACTCAATTTAATCAGAGAAGTTGCTGCAAATGTCAGTGTATCGGTTGACTCACTCAAAGTGATTTCATTATTAAAACTTTAACCGATTATATTAGCATGTTACTTAAGAAAACTTCAATTGATTAAAAAACGAAGCCTTTTATGTGCAAGCCTTGCTCGCACTAGTTGAATGTCTTTCTAACTTCGAGATCAATTTTGAGGCATTGCCCTCGTCACAAAGAAAAAGTAGACAATGTTCTCCATGAACAGAGAAGGATCGATATCGAACGTGCATTTTCGGCAATTGATTGTCAACAACTTCTTCTCTGATTGGCACTACACTCCGGGGTGGATCTAGGCCTCAACCAACATACCTCTTCATCTTGCAGGATGACTGACAATATTTTAGCTAAAATACTTATCCCAATATACATTCTGTACACCATTGAATCACGGTTGTATGTTCCGCGGCCGGGGAAGTATTGAATGTCTTCGGCAAGTTGGTCGCATACATTGTAAAACAGCACTTCTCAGATGATGATTCAAATACCTACTCCGCTTAACATTTAAACTTCGTCAATGTGGCCATAACAACCGTCAAAGTGCTTCTTAAGTCACCTCCATGCTCATGTTGCCCTCACGTCTCAGACATTTCAGCCAAATTGACATAAAACACATCAAACCCACATTCCCTCCAAATTAGCTCAAATTGTGTTTAAAATTTATCCCCCGGCATGTGCCAATCGTGACTCACGCCTCAATTACGGTTGACTTCATCAGCCAAAGCCAAGTGCCCGTCAGAGGCATTTCAGACGACCTGGGCGGCCGATTCCGTGGAACATTCATTTCCAAACGACGTTTCCCAAGAACCTACACAGATGGCTGCTAATTGTCTGGGCTGCTGTATAGCAAGGAGATCCCTCCTAATCCACCACAAACATGGATTCGGAACCATAAAGCTTGAAAGTGTAATAAAGCAATTTTTTTACTCAATTACTGCCTAAATGCTTAGCGATTATAGCCATCGCCAGATGGCTGGAAAGCTAGGCAACATAAATCTGACCAGATGTGGCATGTGGAGCGTTCGCCATAGCTTCGTCTTTAAGTCGACCATCATCGGAAGGTCATCAGCATTCCATTGTTCGGCCTTCAGAGTGATGTCGTGTGACTCCTTGATGAGGTCACACAACGCACGCAAAATTCTGTCATTTTGATACGAAATACGTCATCCTCTCACATTCTCCTTGATGAGGTCACACAACGCACGTAAAATTCTGTCATTTTGATACGAAATACGTCATCCTCTCACATTCCCACTCGATCAGTGTCTGCCACTCATCGCCAGAAACGAGGGATTGCCACGATTTCGAGAACTTATCACTGCCAAGGTGTTCTGCTCTCCACCGGCTTCCGGAACGCAGAAGGACGCCGACTCCACTTAAACCCGATTTCCCCGCCAGCCGATCAGTGAACCAATGGAACCGTTTCGAATCAATAAACAACTTTGCCTTCGAACGCCAGAACCGCCCGATAAGCGTCGAAAAGAGCGCTCGTGGTTATCAATCAGCTTCGATCGGAATGGGATCACCGGCACGCCATTAGAGGCCCTTGCGTCGTCTCCAATGCACCGATGACACATGACAGTTGATCGATGTATTCCAATCCAAACAGCGTATTTGGGTCAACTCGCGCGCCTGCACTCGGCTGGGCAGCGGTGCACGGAGAGAGAAGAATTCATTCACGACGTCGACGACAGCATGACCAGGAAAATTGTATAGCAGCGTACAAGTGTGTCGCAGTTTTAGGTTGTGACTGAAATTACACTCGACTCGAACGCATTACCTGGGTGTGGTGGCTGCGCTGCCTTCAATTACCTCACGCGAGGTAGGCATTCGGTGGCGGACGGGGCGTAAAAAGTGCGCATACGCCGTAGTGATGGAAAAGTCGTCGCGCTACTGCGTTGTTTGTCATCTCACTGGTCCGCTCCACAAAACAGCATCAGCCGTCTGCCTTTCGCTGAAAAAGGCCGCGCCGAGGTTCGTAGCCGAGGTACGGCTCCCAGATGATGGCAATGTTGGTGATGATGTAATAAGCTTGCACATTTCAGTGCGCCCGTGTGTGTTGCAGCGAACACTGCACACATCTGGCTGTAGCTGGACGCGTCGCACTGCCAGAGCACTGCCGCCGCAGTGTCTGCTTATCGAAGCTCACACGAAAATCTGTATGTGCGCTCGACCTCGATAAGATTTCAGCTTTTCGCTCTCGCGCAGTCGTCGTCGTCGTCGATGTTGTCGTTGTCGCCGCCGTGTTATGGATTTTTAAACCACTCCGGGAGATGGAGAAACATGTTTTTGCGCTTGTTGCTGCAGTTTTGTGCAGCTCCTTGGTGGCGGAGCGCAAGCTCAACGGCTGCGTGGTGTTTCACTTTTTCTTTCGAGGAATGCGCCATAAGTTGATGTTGCCCGACCAAATGATGCCAATAGATTCGATCGGACTGGGATTGCGGCTGGGAATGGAACATGTCCTTAGAGAGAGAGTGCTGGAAGCCGTCGGCGGTGGCTTTTAGGGTATGGAACGCGGTTGAGTAAGTCTAACCGTTGCATCAAGTGTTGAATGGAGACGCCGAACAGGCTTTCGAAATGCGACACAGTTGACGGTTTTTGATGGACTCAGCCTGTCGCACTGGAACCAAGCGAGAGTTGTATTAACCCAAGGGGGAGCTCAATCGACAGTTTTGAATTTGCAGTCGGCATTCAAGCGTTTCGTCAGTGCTGAACCGCGCTTTTGCAATCAAGTGGCGGTTGATAACTTTAAAAGCTCCTGAAATGTGTGCTTCGAAAGGATGTTCTCTGGTTGCAAAGAACGGCACAGGATGAATATGCCATCTGAGTTACATCCAGAGCTTCAAGCTGATTCAGTAAGCCCGGCTATTTCAGGCATGTCCGTCTTAAAAGAGGGAGAAATCCACAACTTGAAGGGGAAATGAAGTGCAACGGAAATTCGTCAGTCTGTCGGTGTTATTAAGGACCTCGGACAACCGAACATAAGGAGCGGAAAATAGAATACTTGCAGTTTTCCAGTGCACTCGCAATTTACTCATTGATCTTGGTTTCTAGCTTTTCACGGAGCAATCTCGTCACAAAATGAAGTGACTGTCTATTCCAGTGATGATAATGACTTCGGGCCAGTAGAAGAAATCTGCTATTAATGAAAGGAAGTTTTGTGATTAAGGGGCTAAGTGTCGTTTCAAACCAGTCCAAGGATGAACTTCAGCAGAAGCAAAACAAAGCCATATTCCGCGTATTTCATCGAAGGGACTGAAAAATGTTTCTGGGACGAACAAGACCTAATACTTGAGTTTGTCTCCATTCTGCGATTTCATACATGGGCCACGCGTTGAAAACCGAAATGTCAGACCACACTGATAACAGCTCCTAACGAACAACTCAACTAACCTAACAACTCCTTACCTTCTAGCTTTCCTGTCTCACGAAATATCAGAACCTTCAAATGACTGTGGATTCCAAACGTGTTATTTGACAAACTTTTCGAGGACAGTATCGTCAGCACCTTTGAATAGTCGGTACGACAGTGTTAGGATCTTTTGTCGCATGAGTAGACTCATACCGCAAGAGTGCAATGTTTCGGCTCCTAAGCATTGTGCACAGTCTGGAAAAGACCCAAGGAATACAGATCGACAATCAGCACCTATTCGTCGATTTTGTGGCCGTCGATTTTAGCGCGCACAACACGAGTAGTTGATGAACAAGATAGGCCCTGGTCCCCCTGTGGACTGTCGCGCCAACAATTATTATTAATATTATTATATGACAGTGTGCCAAGGGAAGAGCTATACAGTGTCACGTATGGTTTTGGCATTCCTACCCAACTCGTCATAATGTGTAGGATAACAATAGAGGACTCTCGCTGCTCCGTTAAAGTCGGCAACGAACTCACCGAGAGCTTCAATGTCAACAAAGGGGTTAAGACAAGGTGACGCGCTTTCTGTGACTTCTTCAACCACATTCGTGACAAGATCGTGTGTAGCTCACAAGTCAACACCAGAGAAACGATCTTCCAAAAGTCAGCTCAGCTGCTAGTCTTCGCGGATGACTTTCACGTGATTAAAGGAACACAGCGAGCCGTCAATGAGGCGTTTGCTTGCATTAAAGCTTCTTCTTCTTCTTCTTGTGGCGCTACAGTCCGGGGTGGACATGGGCCTCAACCAATATGCCTCTCCAGCCAGAACGATCCTCGCCAGCTGTCTCCAGTTGGGCACTCCAAGTTGGTTGAGGTCTTTCTCCACTTTTGTGCGCCACTTTAGTCTAGGTCGTCCTCCGTTGCGTTGTTCCAAAGGCACTTATTGAATCACTTTTCGGGCGTTGTTCCAATGGCTCAGATTGGATGACTTTTCAGGCCGGAGTAGTGGTGTCCATACGCTGTACATGGCCTAGCCATCTTAAGCGTTGTATCCGTAGACACTTGACCAGGCGCATGTCGCTATACAGCCTGCATTAAAGCTGGAGCCAGTAAAAATGGGTCTGGCGATTATAGAGGGCAAACCGAAGTACATGCTGTCGCCAAGGAAGGAACACAACATCGGCGTTTGGGACCGAGCGTCACATTAGGCAGCAGAAACTTGTATTTAGTCAAGGACCTTGTCTACCAGGCCTCCGCGGACAACCCCATCAGACCCAAAATCAAGCGCAGAACCTCTTTTGCCAATGGCTGTTTCTTTAGGTTCAAGAGAAAATGGAGTAAAAAAGAGCCGCCTCCCGAAAGACTAGGCTGGCTGTGTATAGCCACTTGATCATACCAGTCATGATTCGTGGGGCGGAAACATGGATGTTACTAAAATCAGATGAGGAAGTCCCTAGTCTTTTCGAGACAAAAGTTTTGCGTGTAATTTCTACTTTTTTGAGTTTATCGCGTCTGGAGAAGAATATTGAATGACGAACGCATGGGGCTCTATGGGTTGTACATGCGCCTGGTCAAGCGTCTTCGGATATAACGCTGTAAATTCCGGCACATATAGGGGGCCGGTTAGTGGCGCCTCCTATACGTCCCGGGACTCACTGAATGATTTGTTACCACTACAGCCCAAAATGTCTTCGAATCTGAGCCATTCGGACAACGTATCAGAGGACGGCCTAGGCTGAGATGGGGCACACAAGTGAAGAAGGACCTCAACGAACTTGGAGTGCGCAACTGGAGGCAGCTGACGAATGAACGTGCTGTCTGTAAGGGCATCCAGATGATGTAACTGGATTTATGAATCACATGATTCAAAATCACATCCGTATCACTATTTATAATGTCAACGGAATCACTGATGGAGAAAAGACCATCTACGGATGGTGGCTAAGAGACCCAGGCTTTGGGGGAACCTGACTGGTAGTGACAGCTTGACCAGAGGCTATACTCGGGTGCCACGGGAGGTCACGGGCTCAGGGAACTTCGGTTCCAGCCTGACCGTGCGGTAGGCCCCCTTGTGGGAGTATCGTGGTGGCTGTGGTTTATCACCTAATATCGCGGGTAGAGTCGAGGATAGTGTACTGTGCTGACTTGTCTAGTTGATTGTTCACCCACAACTAGGCAAGGCGGTTAGGGGGCTATCCCTTCTCAGTGTGGAGTTGCATTCTCAATCGGAGAGCGGAAGAGGTTTTAGAAAGGCTTCGCATCAAACCAGGGTGGGGTGATTGCCCCACAAGCATGATCTCAGTTTGGTACTTGGGTAACTAAGGCATCTAGTCTTGCGTTACTTACGACTCTTGGGAAAAAGGTTCCCCGTGATATAAGCCGTTAATGCAGGTGGTCACGTAAAACCAAATTCCACATCTGTCTGTAAGGGCATGTTGGTTGAGGCCCAGGTTCACCTCAGACTGTAGCGTCACACGAACAAGAAGCTGCATTGTTCAACCATTTTGCACAGAAAAAACAGTAATTGGCGTTGATGGAGCAAATATTTTTTCCACAATGCGCGCCTAGTTAAACGCCGAAAAAATGCCATAGATCACAACTCTCTTTTTTCTTATTTGGACATGAGCCAGAGGTTATCCTTCGTTTAAAACAGATCACATTAGGAATGTGGGGTCTCAGACAACTTTTTGAGCACAGCTGAAGTAGTCGACAAAGTACTAAGGATAAATAATATAATAATTAATTAGGGTTTGAGACCACTAAGCAACGTCAAAATAAAAACTGAATTTCCATCCACCTCAGTTTCGGGCTAATGGCAACGTGTTATGAAAGGGACATGGATAAAGTTCGGATTGACGGCCAGAAACGAATAGCATAGTGTTCAAGGCGATCATCTTCTCCCAACCTAACATTAGATCAGACCTGTACAATCAACGAAGTGTCCACAAGGGAATGGTGAGTAATTTCTTCGACTCATACGCCAGAGGGCTGCGTTCGATTGACGTTCTGGACATGCATTTTCTTTTGATATCTCGACTTTCCGGCCGCCTTGGCGTAGTGGCTAAAGTGCGCCACTCACACGCCAAAGGTCTAGGTTCGATTCCCGGCTGAACACCTCGAATTTTTCACGGCACCACTTCTTTCGAGCTGCTAACAACTCTGAAAGAAAAGGCTCTTCAAACTTTGCCGTTCGGAGTCAACAAAGAACTACAGGTCTCTTCCAGTCATGAGAGAACAGTAGCGCGCACAACACGAGTAGTTGATGAGCAAGCTAGGCTCTGGCCCCTGGTGGACTGTCGTCTTTCGGCTTACTAGCTATACTCAAAATTCAACCCTTTAGTGTCAGTAGGTCCCCTTTTGTTTGTGAACTTTCCTTTGAAGCAGAAAGCGCACAAAACGTTGGTCACTGAAGAAGTAAGATTTTTAGGGAATTGTAGAGCTGCCTCCTTTATTCACGAATTCTTTCTTTAAACCACTCCGGGAGATGGAGAAACATGTTTTTGCGCTTGTAGGTATTTGTATTTTGTATTTTGTTTGTCTCATATTCTCACTCACTCAACGAATGCGTGGTTCTTACAAGTTTTGACCAAACATTTTATTCTAAAACATCAAGCTGCATATATCGATGGTGACAGGGTGGAACGGGTGGAACGTGTGGAAGCCTTAGAAAATTATCCAAAAGACAAACATACACCCTTGATAAGGAATCGAGAAGAGCGCGCATGCGCTTGTGTCTGGGGGCACTTGCGTCTGCTGTTGCGCGTTGCTCTTTCCCACATGTGGTAACTTTTGACGAATTTATAGTCGAAAAGATTTTAATTTCGCAAAGAATTATGCAAAAGAACGTTTGTGCCTATGACTGTGCAATTCGGTTGGGAGCCACGCCTGAGGCGAGTGCGCACAAAGCACGACGCCATGTCAAATGTTATGGAAATCTCCGTCGAACTAGAATTGTGAGCGTAGTTCTGTTAGAAGTATTTTTACTAATCTTCTAAATGAGCAGAGCTGCGAGCAGAAGTGGTCAGTAGAGGCAATTCCTTGCTGTCACAGCGAGTGAAAATTTTGACAGAGCTGTTTGTGGACATAATTGCTGATTGCCATTGCTTTGTGTGAATTTTGAATTGCTGCGGACGTGTTGGAGGTTTAGGGGGGAGTGTGGAATTCTCTAGTGGGATTCACATTCATTATACAAAGAAATCTACGAACTTTCAGTCATCAGGTTTCGAACATTCTCCGAAGTGTACCCTGCCTGGCTTCTCATTTTCAGTTTTATCTTACACCCTTACCTTGCCGTACACCCTTCTACACACGTACGTCCCTTAGCTCCTTGTCTTATAGTCTCAACGCCGAAAGCTTTCATTTGATTTCCCAGATGAAGTGAAACCATTCACCCGAACTTCTCAACCACGTCACCTCATTTCCCTTTCATACACTTAAGACAGCAAACCCAACGCACCCGATCTAGTCGCTAAAGGCAAAGTGGCTCAAACTTCAACCGTCTGCACTGGTCACAGTCGGGCGATGACGCTTTCATTACTGCCCATCTGATTTTACTGCAAAAGCAATTAGTCCGCCGCCTTTCAACACTTCTTGATACTTTGGCTTAGCACGTCGCCGTTGTGCAACTGGCCACCTTTGGCCGGGAAAGCCATCGGACCTGAGGTTCACTTCGAAATGCGACCTAATGCAACTGCTGTCAGGTTGATTAATCACTTTCTTTGTAGGAGCCGCCTGCTCATGTTCGTGGCCAGTAGCGATAGATGGGTTAGCAATTTCGTCAGACGCGTTAAAGCTTGAGAAAGTCCACTGAAAAGGGAGCGCGATTACGAAGATGGATGAATCGGTCTTATGTTTGTTTTGACATAATCCAAGTGGAAATTAGTTTGACTGCAGACAGTCTGTTGTCGACTGGACTGTGGAGGTGGACTCAGGAATTCAAAACATTCCAGATACAACTTATGACTGTCAGGACCACAAAAGCTCCATCGACCGTCCACATCCTTGTTTTGAAGCGCCCTCCAACCGGCAACGTAAATAGAAATCTCAGTTCTCCCTCCGCTTCAAACTTTCTCGAGGATGTCTGACGACCTTCACTAGTTTGCCGGCATCTTGGCGGTTGGTGGCCATCAGAAACAAAAAGGGGAACCATCCAATCCGTCGCCGAACTCTCCATCTTCAGAGTTTCACTCGACTCTACTTCTCTCTCCTGTTCATCTATCAACTGACAGCTCCCGTCATTGGGGCCTCTGATCCGAGTTTCACTTTGCAAATGGAATTCAAAGCAACAACAACTAACAAACTGAACCAAAGCACAGCCAAGATCGGCACAACAAAAAACAGGTACTGGACTCTCCCACAGAAGAACCGCGGCAGGTGTTATACAACTCACGACAGCGGGCCGCAGGCTTCCATTGCAAAATCCATAAGCGCACGCACACACCCCCGTCGGTGACAACGACAATACGAGCGAGCCTTAAATAGCTAAAGCAACTCGGCCAAGTGGAAAAGTGGAAAGACTCACTGAACCGCGACGAAGTAGAAGACTGCAGCCACTGCCATCAAAGCTACAACATCGATGACAGCGATGAGGACGATGACGATGGTGATGGTGACACATTTCAGTGAGATGTCGCGTTGAAGTCCGGACCATTCAAGGTTCAGCCTTGCTGCAGAAGCTCCCCGAAAAGGTGGAGCTGTCAATTTGCTACGAACGCCAGGGTCTATCCAGCCAGCAGCCCGAACCGGATGTGTAACCCATTCACAATTGAGGATTACCATTTTCGGTGACAGCACCCTCGGCAGACATCTGAGAGGAGCTAATTTATTCCAGAATCGGTGAACGGAAATTTTCCAAAGAAACACATGCGAAGGTCTAATTGTAGTTCACATCCGCTCGGGGGAAATGAATGCGTGCGCAGAATGAATAAGCCCACGGCAGCCGGCACTCGGAGACGCGATGCGTGCCCTCAAGGCGGAGTGACATCTGTCACATGGCCTCGCGTAGAATGTAATGGATGCAGCGGTGGTGACAAGATCTGTTCGTCGCCGCGACATTGGGCGGCGTTCGTGCCATGAAAGGTGTGTGGAATTTTCTGTGGAAACGTTATTATTTGCACGTGTAGCGACACGCCTATTTATTGGGGAATATGGAGGCGTTCTTGCGTCAGTTATGATTCTGAATGATTTTATTGATCTATAATAGCCTGATGCGTCACCTGAATTTGTGAAACTGGGAAGTAAAACTAAGTTAAATTTGGATTCAAACTTAACGAAACTTTTGATAATATTAGCACATTGTTGAATTTGTCTATTTTTTCCAACGTTTAAGTACATGAACAACAAAATTTTAAATTAACGAAGCGAAAATGATAATTTAATGAATAACAGCTAGGGAGGAAAATTAAAAGTGAACGAAAGCGAAGAAATTCGTGGAACGAAAGTGTTACGACTTCAGCCGAATAATAATGAAAACCATCGAACCCTGATATTGAAATGTATATTTTAGCTAGGTTCATAATTTATGGTAAGAAAGTTTATGAGAAGTATACAAAACTCAGATCAAGTACTAAATGCAAAATTTAACGAAAGATAAGAATTATTTAGGGAAACTTAATGTTGTTTCCATTGTTAACATAAATGTTAACAGGAGTACACAAGGTAAAAAACATACACTTAACGAAACTTAAACAAACTTAACGAAAGTGAAGAAACCAGTTAATATGTATACAAATAAAAGAATATGAAAAACACAAACAAAAACAGGAGTTCACAAGGCAAAAACATACACTTAACGAAACTTAAATAAACTTAACGAAAGTAAAACAACTAGTTAATATGTATACAACTAAAAAATATGAAAAACACAAGCAAAAAGTGAAAACCAAATAACATAAAATAAGCCGACCGAAAGGTTTCTTGAGAAGTGGCTGTTAAGAAAATTTTTAAACTTTGAGTTTGTATGATAATTCAAGATAAGAACGCAGAAAAATAAATGTCACTATGATAAACATGCAACTAAAAGCAAATCTGATAATTTCCTCTGCAAAAAAGAATTTGACGAAACTTAACGAAACTTGACGCAACTTAACGAAACACAAATAAGACTTTTTCTCTCCTTGTGTTTGTAACTTTGGAACTGCGTTTGATTTTGGACACCTTCAAACCACAAACCTACCACTTTATCCAACCAGTGTGATACATTTCCTGTCCCGTCACGTAAATGATCTATGCATGGGCGTCATACCTACATGCTTGCCATCAAAACGATGTGTCATGTGTAAATCAACCAGTAGCACGCGTTCATTTACCCGGGGTGACTAACTCACTTCACACTGCAATTCTGTCATCAACACAAGCCTGCAGAAGTGCACCCCAGCCCGGCTCAGCAAAAACACATGTCGCCGCGAAAAGAGTCATCATCCAGATGTATGACATATGGAGCCAACCTGACAACGAATTATTCACTCGCGTACACCCAGCAAGCTTTTCCAGCGAAAAGTCCCATCACATTCCGATCGCTGAAGTTCAACAACATCATTCAGCTGTCAGCAGGCTGAGCTGAACGAATTCTCATACCCGGCGACGACGCAGAGTTCAGACGCCAACGCATTGCGCCGCCGCTGCCGAATTTAGATCGATTCTCGGAAAAATCGATAAGCCATCGTGCTGTGCCCACACCGCCGCCGTCGCCACCATGTAGCACCGAGTAATGCGTGGAAACCACAAGGAAGCGTCACCACATCATCGCCTCTATATTTGGCCAAGCAGAAGGCGGCAGGAGCAAGCGGCGGTGCACTGAAGATTTCTTCTCTCTTTCTCGTTTAATTTTAATTACGTTTCTGTGGGTAAACACACCGCAGACGCTTAGCATTCAACTCATACCGAAGGGATCCTTCCAGCCGCGTCGCCGTCCATGCGACCGCCGCCGTCCCCAAGAGTGCATTCACATTAGACACCGCGCTCCAGCGGCAGAAATAGACATCCCTGGCGGTTGCTGTCTGCCTGCCTGTACACACTTGCCCGCAACGCAGCCTGCCCCCCTGCCCGCTACCAATTACGCTTGTCAATTGGTATCGACGACAAAGTTGTCATTAGTCAAGCTGCCATGGCACATATGCTGGTCACGCACCATGCCCTCGCCGGCATTCACTCCCAGCCCTCGCCACTGTGTCCGTCGTGCCCAACGATCGACAGGGTAAGCTACCGATGCTGGCTGCGCAGTCCGCAAACCAAAAGTATCTACACAAGCGTTTAAAATTCAATAAAATCATAAATAATTGCTGAGGACTTAAAATTGTCACGTTTCGTCCAACATGGGTCCCTTGGCGGCGGCGATGGTTACAGCACGGTGATAGTGTGCACACGCATACACACCCGACACATCACGCAGGGCGGTTCAACAAACGATTAGAGCAGCCCTGCGGTCCCTCCAAACACACGCGGGGATCACGGCAATAATTCATTTTAAATGCGCGTTTAGTGCTTCAGATACCGAGGCCGTCCTTTGACGGGCATTGTTCTGCTGATCCACCGCAGACGTAGGTGTCGACCCACATTAACCAGAAGCCGATGACGAAGCTGAAGTCGGAGTGGATTCCGAGCCGGAATCGAAGTCGGAGTCGCAGTCGGAGTTGCAGTCGAGGTTGAACTGAAAGTTGGAGTCACCAGAGCAGCACCAGCAGTATCGCCGCGCAATTCATTTGCGCCTCGGATTCTGCGCCTCTCTTTCGCATTCTGAACGCGAGTTCTTTGGCTGGATTGAAATGTATCTGGTTACCAGATATTCATCGCCTTCGTGCTCCGCTGATGGCCTCTTGGGAGAGCGGGCTGCGGGCCGCGAGCAGCAGCAACAAGCACCGGGCGTGCACTGATTTGTGGTGGGCGCGCGAATCTAGAATAATTTACTGCTCCAAATGGCCGCGAAGCGGAGACCGGGAGACTGACGTTGAATGTTGGAATAACTCACCCATGAGATGTGGATTCACTTGAATACCAAATAGGGAAAGTGGCCAGTAGTCCAGTGCCCGGGGGCGGACCGAGAGCAGGGCGGTGACGGGCTCACTTTTACTTTATTAGCCACCACTCAAGTGTGGAATTTATGGAGCACAGACACTTTGTTCGGCTTTTGGGTAATTAATTGTGATTGGCAGCTATTTTTGGGATGGACGACAACAACGCCATGCGAAGCACTTTCATTGAGAACAATTTATCGCTGACTTCGGGCTGAGACGGAGATCAGGCGAGACCTTGTTCGACCGTATTTGGGAATCTAGGCGTGAAAGCGCCAACAAGAACGATTGGAATCGGTGATTTAGAAGATCGTTAAGGCGTCGAGTGTATCTGGGAGCAAGTGAAACCGCAAAGTACGGTTTCACGGTTCTTGCCAAGAACACAGTGGTAGTGCGTGCACTCAATGGTAATGATGATGTTGTTGCTCAGGGTCACTCAGACAGAGAGATCCTGAATGCGAGTCACGTTTTGGCGGAGATTCAATGAGATACGGCCGGGAATCCCCTATGGTCTAGCGCCCAAAATGGATGGGACCAGCAATTGCTAATGTGTCGGCTGAGAGGCACCTTTAATGTGAATTTGTGATTGAAGTGTCTGGGTGTCTGAATTTATTCTTTTGAACTTCGCTGTCAATCTGGTAATTTGACGTGGTACGCTTTAAGAAATCTAGAAGTCTTTCCACTTCTTCGTCTTTTAATACTCACGATGTGAATTTTTTTTTTTGAGATTGGCGCCCGGCACTGGACATGCTTAGGGACTTCCCATCAATTCACAGCTTCTCTTTTTCACAGATGGCGTCTGATTATAAACTTGAAAGGAAACTACCAATGAGGCAGTCCCGTCTTCGTCTCTTTTGTCAAGTTGTTTGATTTTTTTTTTTTTTTTGAAAGTGGCGCCCGGAACTGGACATACGTAAGTTGAAAAGGTATTTCCTGTCAGCGTACAGTTTCTTTACGAAAAGCATGACGTCGGATTATGAATACGTTCAAATACTATCCAAACGGGGACACAATGCGTGATTCCATTGCAAGTTGGCGTGAAAGAGGTGATCGCAATACAGACTCTTAGTGAAAACAGTGTCTCCTCCTAGAGAAGAAACGACCGGTTTATGACAAGCCAGTACAAGCCTTCACCAGCTCTGTTCCACTGCTTGTAGCCCTTGTGACCTTATGAGCGGGCGATATCTGCACATTCTCAACGCGTTTCGGGGCTGGCGCCAGACAGCCGACCCAAAGCATTTCACGAATTTTTCCGACTAGTTTTCGTTCTCATTTCACCAGGCGTCTTAGTGACTCTCCCCGCACACTTTCAAAACTCCTCTTCTCCCCCAATCCTCTTTCCGTAAAGCCGCCGCTTTGGGTGCAATGAAACGCAATTGAAAACCCATTACGTACCCAACGCGCATAAGCGATACGCTCGCGTGCGACAAGCCTCAGGCTGCATAGCCCACTGAGTTTGCGTTTCCCGTTGGATCGGTGACAAATTTTGAAAGTCGAGCCTCGTCGACGTAATTGACACCGTAACCCAAGACCGAGGAGACTGCATTATGAGCAAATGACTCATAACATCAGTCAGCAGAGGTGCTAGGTATCTCTAAATTGCTTTAGCGCAAGAATCACAAAGGTCTTGTGGCCTCCCCACACTTTCTCGCCTCTCCCCGACTTCCCCCATCTCACCATTTTCGCAGTCGAAGGCCTCTCGTGTGGCAGTGCCGCAGCAATGGCCTGGGCGCACAGGAAATACTGACGAGCCCATTTTTATTTAAATGAACGTGCACTACACTGCGCACGGGGGATAGACTCATCTAGACGCGCATCCGCAGAAAGAAGTTGTTGCTCCCTACACACGGGGATGTAACACGTCGCAGAGTGTGTGGAAAACAAAACGCCGGTGAATCACCACCGCCGTGCAACGAACTAGCACCAAGCTCGAAATTTGTTTATAATCGCCGGGCGATCGTGGCAGGCAGCGGTGCAAGCTATCGCCAGTGCGCACCACGATGCATCACCTACCGAGGAAGTTGCGCTCCTTCCGCCCGCTCGCGGTACCAATTTCGGTTCTCCAGGGCACATCAGAGAGGACTCCCACGCACACATACGGTAACTAGGTGAGGCAGTGTTTTACCGGGTGTGTGTCCGCAACGCAACGCTCCACGCCGTGCCGCCACAGGCCCGAGGGTATCTGGGCTGTGTGGCAAATGTATCTGTGCGCCGCCTCATAATAATCGTTTATTTGCTGTTGATGATGATGATGGAGCACGTTTAGGACGCAACAAGCGCTCGCCTGCATCCCGAGGAGGAGCGCTGCGATGCTAGATGCGATTTTCCAACTCGACGAACGGGCGCAGCCATACGTGTGCGTGCGTGGGAGTGCGGGAGTCTTTAATTGCGGCCATTCGCGCAATTCAATCGAAAAGTCATCACAAGTAGGGTGTGAGAACGGAGAACCATTTCGTGTAAAAAAGATTGAGTTACGGTTGTGGCAACGAGGTGGAAACTATTTGTCACGTGACTGGTTGGAAAGTTAACGGTAACTGTCTAATGAAGGGACCACTTAATTTTGAAGGGAGAGAGCAAGGCGGATAACAAAGTCGATCAGTGGACAGGGACGTTAGAAGTTGGAAGAGAAAAACAAAAAACAGGCTTAGTCAATGAACGCCATTTTCATAGAGAGTCACTAACCGGATGACTTTTTCAGAGTTTCTGATTTGGGGCCATTTTCAGATAGAGTCTCTTATCCATTTTCAAAGAGTGTCCGATCGGCAGTTATGTTCAAATAGGGTCTCTGATCGTGCGTCATTTATGTAGACAGTCTCCGATCGAGCGCCATATTTAGAAAGAGTCTCTGATCAATATTTGATCGAGCTCTATTTTTACAGATAGAGTCTGTTTAAGCGTCTTCTTCAGTTCGCTAATCGGGAGTTATTTTTACAGAGAGTTACTGATCGGATGACAGTTTCAGAGTTCCTGATCGGGAGCCAATTTTGGATAGAGTTTATAACCAGGCACCATTTTCAGAGAGTCCCCGTCGGGCGTCATTTTCTTATGGGATATCTGCCATTTATATAGAGATTTTTCGATCGGATGCTGGGTACAGATAGGGTCTTTGATCGGGCGCCAATTTCAAAGAAAGTTTCTGATCGTGTTTTTGCAGAGAGTGTCTGTTCAAGCACTTTTTCAGGACTCACTTTAGGCGCAATTTTCAGAGAGAGTCTCTGATTGGACGTCGATTTCAAAGAAAATCTCCGATCGAGCGCTATTTTCAAAGGGAGTCTCAGATCAGGAGCCATTTTCAGATTAAGTCTCTGATCAGCCACCATTTTTAATTTGATTGTATTTAGTTCTTAGCACTTCGTGAATGATGGATGCATTGAAATGAGTTAAAATACTTCTCCACACAGATTCTGAATGTGTACGTTAGGAGAACTTTGCCCGGGCGCCATTCTTTTATACACAATATCGGTAGTTGACAACGTAATTCGCTTAGAAATGATGATTCATAATTGAAGTAATTTTTTTTAAAAGTTAATTTAAAAACGTGTGATGTGTTAACTTTAATCGGGCGCCACTTTTTGGTGTTCCAAGACACCTTCTAACTGAAAGCAAACAGTTCTAGAGTTGATAACAGCTGATGTCGAACATTTGATTCTTGATTTGAGATGTTTTTTTTTTTGTTGAAATATTTCACTTCGTCTTAGTTCGGGCGCCATCTCGGTGTTCCTGATTAGAAAAGAAACAATCGTCAGAAGTCATCAAAAATTGTACATCACATCTGAAACCCTCTGGAAACAGAAGTTCAAACATTCGGCCCTTCATCACACTTCAAATTCTTTTACCCACAAAATTTATCATTTACTTCGAAGCAGCATCATTTGATAAGAAAATCAACCCACATTGTACTCATGTTCGTCTCCCATCGCTGATGTGCATGTCTAACAGAATTAATCATCCGCGCAAGCAACCATTGAAATCCGGTGGAACATCTCGGCGAACATCCCAATAATGCAAGCACTTTGCGATGTCAAAGAGCCTCGTGCATAAGTACGATGAAGTCGTTACCACCGCACTCACCCGCCCGCCATCCACCCCGGCGGCGATAAGATCTCCAATCGAGCACTCCGGGTGCAACCCTGTCCGCCGCCCGGAGCCCCAAGAAAAACTACGCCACTCACACCAGTCACTTAAACAGTGTTAATAATAATAATAATAACTTCATGAGTTCTGCGGTCGCATTTATTAACGCAGATTACCATCCTTAAGGGTCAGCGAGGCCTCTGGCCGTGTACATGTGTATGCGCGCAGCCGTCGACTGATTGCGGCGCGCTAATGCAACGTGACCAGCATCGGTGCGGTGATCACGCTGTGCGCTCACACACGCTTCCCGACGCGTCTCAAGATCGGTGAGCACACGCATCTACCAAGATATAATTTAGGATTTGTAAGCATCTAACCGCAATCCAATGATGCTGACGCTGACGCTGATGCCGAGTGGAGGGAGTGTGTGCGATTCATCTAAATCGCTGCGTAGATACGCGCCTAACCACGCGCATGCGTCCAGCCAGGACCGACCGCAGTCTTGTAAGTGAAACCGCCCCTCGGCCCCCGCCCGCCTCTGCGCCTATCGGCGGGATTGAGTACACAATTTATGAAGTCCAATAATAAAAAGTGATTAGCATCAATATTTTCTGATTGCGCGCTGTCGGGACGAGAGGCTGGCCGGGATCGGTGCTCCGGGCGCTGGACACTCGGCATCGGGCACCGGGAATAAATAAACAGATTAAGCCTATCAAATGCGGCTGGAATTGGCTTTTGCGCGAACGCGTGTGTTGTTCGTGCGCGAAGTTATTCAATGATCTGCGACTCGAGATGAGATCGTTGACTCGTAGCGCTGCAGCCGGCCGGCACAGTAGGCTCACCGTGCAGGCGAGATGCGATTTTATTGCAGTGCAGATGGCGATGGTGGCTGCGGTTCGAGGTGTTGGTGGTCACGCATTCTGATGAATCACTTGCCGCACTCTCAAGGTAAACCTGACAGCGTGCAGGTTATGCAACTTCGCCGCTGCCGTCATCTTGGCGCAGAGGAGTGTTCAAATCACTGTCCCACCGCTCACTTGGGAGATTTTCGGCGCAGCCTGTCAGCGCCGAGTGACAAAATGTGTCAATCAGCAGCGTCATTGTCGGCATGCAGACAACACGTCGGCGTGTGCACTGTTAACAAACTCTGCGACTATTGTCGCCTTAAGCCGACTTTGGCGCGCAGTGGCCTTTGAGAGTGACATATGAACGTTTTTTTGGGGGAAAAGAAAAGCCGCATAATGGCATGGCGACTGCCATGCAGTTTAGGCTTAGCCGCCGTTAGAGGCTATTGAGAGAGGATCGAGTCTATTGTCAGTGTGACTTGTGATGTGGAAAATGGGGAACCGTAAGTCGTTTAGGGGACTTTGAATATGGAGCGCGCGTGTTTGGAGACATTGCGTCGCCTGAGGCCGGGAAATGGGCAGTTTAGGCAATTTGTGACGGCTTAGCGGCGTCGGTTGTGTAAGGATTTTGGACCTAAAAAATATGCAGATGGTGAAAGGCGAGAGAACCAAATGGAGTCTGGCTTGAGAATGGAAATACAAAACAAATCTCACCTCAGAGCACATAGTCGAGTCATTGCGGTTGGAACTTAATTTTGGGTTGGTTTTGGTCGGGCGCCATTTAAAATTGGCAACAACTTTCAGCTCCCACTTGAAAATTGTGTCCACCATGCCACAGTTTTATTCTTAAGCGTTCATCTAGGTCGTCGTATTTGTGTGAGCCAACGTTTGAAAATGGCAGAGGGCGTCACTATCATCTGCTGGTTTCCCTCACCCAACGTTTTGCTATCCTCTGCCAGCAAACATTAAACATTGAACCGCTTAAAGCCAGAAGCCTGCTCAACAGAATTGTATTAAATTTCGAAATAAAAAAATGCCTTTATGAACTTTAGTCGGGCGCCAATTGAATTTTTGTATAATACCCCATCATTTGGACATAATTTATAATTTTTTTTTATTTTGAAATATTTGCCATTTGACTTTGCACCGTATAAGCACAGAAAGTTGCTCAATTGAATTTGCTTCTCAATTTAAAAAAATACTGCATTGAATCTGACGCCGCGCGCCAAGCTAGTTTAAGTTTTATAGCCAAACATTTTAACATCGTCTATCAAGTGACATTTAATATTGTACCGCCTAAAAGTCTCCTCAACAGCATTGATAGAATTATGAAAAAGTTGCCTTCATCGGGACTTAAGTCGGGCGCCATTTTGAGTTTTGTGTCCTACTCGAACATTTCGACATCATTTATCAGGTGACACCAGACAATAGACCGCCTCAGCTTAGATGTCTTCTCAACAGCATTTGATTTAATTTTGAAAAAAATGCCTTCATGGGGATTTAAGTCGGGCGCCAATTCAAATTAGGTTTCCTTACCCAACATTTAAACCCCGTCTATCAGGTGATATTTGAAATTACACCCTCTGCACTTAGATATCTCCTTAACAGTATTTGCTTCAATTTTCAAAAGCGTCGTTATGAGGACTTAAGTCGGGCGCCAATTTAATTTTTGTGTTATAACCTAACATTTTTAAATCATTCAACAGCTGACAGTAGACAATGTTCCGCAAAAGTTTAGAAGGTTCCTCATTTGAATTTACTTCAAATTCCAAAAAATAGAAAGACAATCGCCTTGATTGGATCTCACGTGGGGCGCCAATTTATTTTTTGATCGCAACTCCAACATTTGAACTTTATCTATCAGCTGATTTTTGACATTGTACCGCCCTCGCTGAGAAGTCTCCTGTACGGCATTTGTTTCAAATTCAAAAAACACCTTCGTGGGGACTTTTATTTTTTTTGTTGGAGGTTGGTATAATCTACACTGGATCGCTCAGACTCAAATAGTGGTCCAGTGTACTCCCAGGCAGTAACCTTCATTTAATGTAATTTCTAGGTTTTCCGAAGAAAAACCGGGGGACTACGTGGGGTCTTAAGTCGGGCGCCAGTTTAATATTTAGAGAAAATTAATACGAAATTCAGATTTCGGCAATCAGTCATCGGTGTAAACATGATTGAAGGCACAATTCATACAATGCTGCTTATAAATTTTAAGAAGCCGCTGATTTTATACCACTAACATCTGACAATTGATCTCTAAAAGCTGTAGAGAGTGTAGACACGTCGAGCACCATTTACATACCTCGGGCTCCGCCTGCTAGCACTGAACAGCCAATAAAAGTGGTTACTAAGTCATAAAAACAACATTCAAAACTGAAAATCTTTTTCAAAACAGCAGGCGCCTGGGAAAATCCCATAAAAAGTCTGCCAGCGTCACTGTTAATTTCACCGATTTCATATTTATACTCCTCCTCCATATTCACTGACTTACATCTTGGAGACACACTTCTTAGAGAACTAGCTTTCTTCTCCATCTCCCCGGACCAATATCACAAAACAGTGTCACTGACCCCGTTTCGGGACCGCGTGTGCCAGTTAAGTGCCATAAAACCCGAGTCTAGATCCACTAGTCCCACTCATAATCAACCAGACGTCCGTCAATCTGACCAACACGTCGATTCGATAACAAATCACAGGAAAGTATCGATCTGCCTTTCTAATCCCTTTTGCGAAAAAAATTCCCCAAACGAGATACGCATCTCCATAATTCCATGCGAAATGTCCGCCACGAGATTCCTTTACATCTTTCACATGCAAATTAGGAGGGGCACCTCGCATCCGCAGCGCACACAGAATCACGTCACAACATCATAAATATTTTAGTGCCTAATCGTTAAGTCGTGTATCTTTTCTCTTAGACGATTAAGGTTATCGCGCGCTGCTCGGCCGGACGATGCGATGAATACGATCAATTTTCAGATATTCGCGGATTTGTGTTTTTTTTTCTCAGTTTCTCTGAAATTCTTGATTTGCATGCGGACCCGGGTGTGTGTTGTCGCAGGGGCCGGTTGACCCCGTAATATGCCTCATTGGAAAACATCGAATTAGCAAGTCCAGTGATTTGTCAACCTCGGTGCTGTGGGCCGCGCAAGCAGACGATATGGAAATCCCCAAGCGGCGCTGCTGCTACACGACTTACCTTTCACGTTTGTGCTGGTGATTCACGGGAGTTCATTTGTATCTGAAATGAATGAAAATAAATTCGATTTTAATAAATTGCGATACTCGTGGTTTTAATAATTCAAAATTTATTATACGAGTGTGAACGGGCATTATAGACGCTTTCCGGATATCACCTAGTTTAGGTGATTTACTGGAGAGAGGCTCTGGCTCGCATATTGATGAGCGAGAGATGCAGTCGTGGCGGGGTTTGTTTTTAATTGAAAAATCGACTCCCCACTGGCAGGAAGTTGACAGTCAGAGTGCCTGGTGAGTCAGAGCTCTGGGAGGTGCTGCTGCCATAGAGTACAACTCAGAACAGTTTTGTTTTCCGTGTTTTTGGCAGAATTAGTCACGTCCAGCAAACGATGTCAAACGCGCCCCCGTGCACTCAAGTCTTAAACCTAATTGCCCAGTTCATGTTTTTGGAATTAATTGTGGTGTTAAGTTGCAACCAGATTTTAACTGCAGCTTCGGTGACGCTTCTGCGTGCGGCTTGAGCGGTATCCTCGTTAGCAATTTTCGTCTTTTATGTATTTTCGACTCCAAGTGGGCAACTTTCTCTGGCAGTTGTGACACTTTTTCAGGACGTAACCTGAGCCCGACAATCAAGGCTTCATCGAGGTCAACGAAAGAGGCGTGATGTTCGAACACTTTCCGATTCTCGATCATTTAGCAATCCACAGAAGGGAAGACACTGTGTTGGTTTGAATCTTGAATCGGGTGGGAATGTCAAAAGAAGCAGCAGGGACTTCGAGTAATGAGTCCAAGGGAGCTTCGGAAAGGAAGGAAAAATGAGGAACACATATCTCTTGTGTTGGTGCGCTCAACGGGGGACCAATTTCTTACCTCTACATCGGGTACGAAGTCAAGATATAAAGGCAACTGGTAAGGTTAATAGGGCAATCGAGGGTACATCAGACAGCGGCAGTCATGAAAATGGCTTAAGAAGATCACTTCCCGGGCGCAAAGAGAAACCAATACATTGTCATGTCTAGTTTTGGCACTCCCACCAAACTTAATTTGATGAAGTCACGCTCCTCCAGCAGGATCTAGTACAATCTGTTAAAGATACGGGAAAGTGGTCTCCGTGGCGTAGTGGGTTGAGCGCGATGCTCACACGCCGAAGGTCTAGATTCGATTCCCAGCTCAACACCTAAAATTTTTCACGCCACCACCTCCTTCGAGCTTCTGACAACACTTAAAGAGTAATAACTATCTAAGAAAGCTTCTCAAACTTCGCCGTTCGGAGTTGGCAAAAAAATATAGGTTCCCTCTTCTCGTGGGAAAACAGAGGCGCGCACAACATGAGTAGTTACTGAGCAAGCTAGGTCCTGGTGCACCTGTAGACTGTCGCGCCATACAATTATTAAGGAGACGGGAACACAATGAGACGGGAACACAAAGAGACGGGAACACAAAGAGACGGGAACACAAAGAGACGGGAACACAATGCTAGAGGAAACATCTTCCAAAAAACTGTGGCTGCTGGCTTACATAAAATGAGTGAGGGAGCACGGCAGGGCATCAAGGAGGCCCTTGCTGGGACTAAGTTAAAACCGAATAAAATATAATACTTCTCAGAGGTGTCAGAGGTAGCAATTAACTGAGCAAAAAGGCAGTGAAGCAGAATATCAGTGTCGCGGACAAAGCGTCCTAATTAGTAGTAAAACCTCTAAAGTGACCAAGGATTAGGGACAATAGCAGGAAGGCCAAAATCAACGTCAAATCTTCTCTTGCCAATCGATGTTTATTCAGGTTCAAGAAATAATAAAATTGAATTGAGTTCCAACCTCAAAGGACATGGCATGGACGTACTGTATGTCCCAATCTTGCTCTATGGAAAATGAGGCTGGGCGAATGTGGGGTGTCTAGACATTTCGAGTTCTAGGTGGATGCGATTTCAACAGCTAGACAATAGGCATGTCCACAGTTGGGTGGTGTTAGGAAGTTCAACTTCCGGTAAGTTGTTGGTGACGGAGTGTGCAATTGTCTGTGTGTGACCCCTAGTCGAAAAAGCGGGTCACTGTAGATGATGAGGAAGGTAGGTCTCCAGGTGCAATTTGTATTCTAGTTTCCACTCGCAGGTGCAGCCTGCAGAAGAAAATCAAGTGTCAACTCCACAGACTGAACCACAGTATAGAATGGACGAATCAATGCTTAGGTTGACAATGCATACGGACAACACACTCCGGACCCACACCCACACACCCCCCCCCCCCACACACACCCCCCACACATCTCCCACACACTCCCCCACACACTCCTAACACACTCCTAACACACTCCCCACACCCATTGTAGCGTACACACTTATAATGCGAAAAAGAGTTCAAACTCAAGTCCTAAGACCTAAAGACACTTTGAATGCAAAGTCAGAAGTACACCCACAAGTCAACAATAATGCACAACACAACGGAGTTTCATCAAGGTTTCCACCGTTAAATTCAAATTAAGCACAAGACCCGGGGTTCGATTCCTGATGTGAACACCTCGCATTTTTGCACTTATTTTCTTTTTGGATCTGCTGACTACACTTAAAGCGTACTTGTCATCTATAAGAAGGTGTTTAAATATCGACGATAGGATTAGGAACTCATGAAAAAGCAGTTGAACATGAAAAAGGAATATTTGTCAAAGAAACTCGTGTGTGGTATCACCCAACCTTTTATAGCCCCAATGTAAACCAGGTCCTTTTAAAAGTTTGCCGAACATCTGAGCCGGCTTGCGGGTAAATTCCAAAGTGTTTCAGTCAAGGTACGGTTCAAATCACCAACGTACTTGGGCAGACATGGCCAAAGGTTAGCTCCTAGCTCATCTACTAACCGTGCTTGGGCTGTCGATGGCGCAACAGTCCACAGGGGGACCGAGATCTAGCTTGCTCGTCAACTACATGTGCTGTGTACAGCTCCCTCGCAAATAGAAGGGACCTACAATTCTTTGCCGACTCCGAACGGCGAAGTTTGAGAAGCGTTTTCTTAGAGAGTTATTTCTCTCTCAGTGTTGTCAGCAGCTCGAAAAAGGTGGTGTCGTGAGAAATGCGAGGTGTTAAGTTCGGGAATCAAGCCTGGGACCCTCGGCTTGTGAGTGTAGCACCCTACCCACTACACCCCGCCAGACATTTGAGGTAGCCTGCGCGTAAACTTCAAAATGTTGCAGTCATGGTACAAGTAAGTATTCAAATCACCAAGTGTCGTTGTGAAACTTAGTGCACGCCGGATCTCAAGAGTAGATAATCTGCAGCTGGTGCCGAAACGAAGGAGTCAGTTCTCAAGAAATCATGAAACGGTCAGTTAGAGCCTTTTCGTCTGTTGAAATGAATTCGACTCTGCTCTCTGATTGATTCTCTTGGTGTATTTGACTTAAGATTTCTAAGCTGAATTTGACTTCAGATTGCTAAGTTTGTGGCTAATGTTACAACTGCTTCCTTTCAATCATCTTTTCCCATCTGCAATGGGTCTTTCTTTTCGCTTTTATCTTGCTTTTAAGGCTTAATTAAGGCACAACTACAAACCTGAAGCCACCCTGATCAGCGAGGGATCATGCATTATAAGGAAAGCTGGACCAGACGGCCACATTTTTTTCTTTAAATTTTCATAAAGTCCTTCAGTCCATGTCCAAAGCATCGGTTGTCAAGTCCCTACCTCTTGACCTCCACATCTCCTCAGAAAGCAAACTCATTGTTGACCACTCTCAATCATTTCTGTCACTCACCACTCATTTGGTCATCGACCCCAATGCCCACACCATCCAAAAAAAAAAACTTGAACTGCCCAAGTGTCCCTCTTGTGACAACAATCCATCCCCCTTCCCACGACCTCACAGCAATTAGGAGAACAATCGATGACAGCTTCATTTCACGATGAATGCATCCACTCTTCAGACTTTTGTGTCTACACATCCCTCCCCCGCCGTTGAATGGCTCCACCACTTGTGCTTCAGCTCAAAACAAAGTGCCTTCTATTGTTGTCCCGTCCATCCGCAGAGCACACAGCTCGCTGGATTAATTGAATTAAATCACGCTCAATAAAATGCCTCTCAATCGAAATTTCCATAATCCACCTGCCGCAGCCGACACGCAGAACACGAACGCAAAGGGTTCCCGGAACAACGGCGATTAACGCAGTTGTACAAATTATTTTCGCCGAACAATGGCATTCCAGGCATGCGTCACGTTCCCAAAAGCTGGCCAAACCTGCGCACTTCTCGAGAACCAGCTGATCAGGTTTACGGTTCTTGGGTTTCTTCTAAATTTAGGAAATTCCACTCCACTCAGGCAGGCCTGCACAGTCACTCTGCCGCCAAGACTGGAAATTTCTCTGACCACCGTGTGGCAGCCAGCGAGCTGCAACACCACTTAGCGTCCGTCGCTGCATGCATGACTTGCTGGGCGACCTTGAATCTTTATCTGGCCGCGCTGCCAGAGAAATTCCAAATGATAATATATGCTAATTACTGTTATTTAGCACTGCGTAAGCAAAAGTGCCGCCTATTTCCATCACACATGCCCAGGTGACACGGGAAGACTGGTCTCGTCCCGGCACCGCCGCGGCGGCGTGGGTTCGAATGGCACACGGCCACGGAGGCAATAGCTGGCCACACACTCGTGCACAGAAGCCGCTCGGATCACTTGGACGGATTCCAGTTTGTCGCCGCCTCAAGTGGCACACCAGCCGCCTGGCCCGGCACACCGATGACCGAAAAACCACTTCACGGCTTGCAGCCAGAGCGCGGTACCCAAACTCGATTCCACTGCGCGCTCGCATGGCGGACACATGCGCGCACTCAGGACCATTGCGCGGCGACGACAGCGTTCTATCCGACTGAGCTCACAAAAAAACACTTTCGGTGCGGTTCGCCCAGAAGTGTGACACGGCGACAATGGCAGAGTCACTCCTGTCAGTCCGTTCATTGTTTACTTGTGTCGGACAATATTTTGTCGCCAGAATGTGGAGCGCGCTTGAAATGAGGATTCGAGTCTATCGAAAGAGGTTATCAATGCAAGTCAGACTGGTCAAGTGGAAAATGAAAGTCGGCTGGCGCGCGGACTGCCCGTGGGCAGGAACTGTGTGTGTGGGAAAATGTCACCGCAGATGACAAGTGACAATCGGAATTTCGTGTTGTCTCGCTGAAAGTCTATGCCCGTCTGGAGAGCAAAAACCCGAGAAAGTGCTGCGACGCTTGACAGCTGTCAAGGGACTCAAAACAGCGAAAGTCGACCTCACACCGTGTCACCGATGAACTGGATTTCTGATGTCCTGTCCAACGGTCTCAGATGGCCTACATGACGTGCAGTTCCTTCCTCAATTGGTCAGCGCCTTGCACTTGTCATCCTGCAGTGGCGTCGCGCTTTCCACTCGTCACCACGCCGCGCGGTGAGTCAGCGGCAGAAAATACCTGTCGAGCCTGTTGTCAAACGGAGTGCCTTACGAGTGTCATTGAAACATGAAATGATCGCTTATCGCCTACGTTGCGATTTAAGTGGCCATTTGCGGGACCAATTACAGGCGTATTCTGGTTTCTGAGCTGTGTAGACCCATCGAGTGGGTGAGATCGAGTGCGAGTAATCTAAAGGGTGATTCAAATGGAGGTTACCATTTGAAATCAGAATTTTATGCAATCAGAGAGTCGGAGTGTGTTGTGGTTTTGTCTTTTTGACGTTCCGACGCTTTGACAAAAACTATTTTAGAACAGATGATAACCTGTCTACGCATCCCTCTGTAAACAACTTAAAGTAAATTATTCTTGTATGTAAACCAAGCGAAGAGGTTCTAAAAATGTGTCATTCTTCTCAATCCACCTAGTTTGCACAGAAATCCAAGTTCAAGAGAATGCACAAGCTCTCCGATTGAACAACGACTAGTTGCCCCTCAAAGGGAACGACAAGATTCGTACTAAATTCAGCGTTGAATTAATTTGGTGTTAAACTACTTCCGACGATTGCACTTCTTTGGGTTCAAGAGGCAACAGAAAAATAGAGCCGCTCTCTCGAAGGAAAGGAGCTGACTTTGTGAAACATCTTGGCCATGAGCGCCCTACTCTACGTTGCTGACGTCTTTACAACCAATTGGTCTTTTTAAAATTCTAAACGGATTGGATTTCTTTAAGAAGGCGCACTCAGGACATGGTGCTTTATATCCAAATTCAGAAACTGGCCTGGTTTCACTCCAAATGATCTGGAGGGGCAAAATGTCGGGAAAGCTCGCTTGCCTTTATTGCGCCAGCCAGTGGGCTGGTATGTTGAACTTGCTTCTGCTCACTAAGAAGGAAGACGATGATGAAGAAATTCTGTGCCGGATTTTTGATCTTAGTTTGTTTGTTGGCTACTTGAGAAGAATGTTTTTCCTACGTACTTGATACGGTGGTATGTGCCTGGGCAAATGGCTGCTGATAGAATGTTCGGAATAGCTTGTGCAAGTAGGGCACCCTTCTAACTCGAAGGGTTTTCGATCCGAGCCATGAGGACAGAGTAACAGATGACGTTCTCATTTACAATGTTGCAAGCGTGTGGAGAAGGATCTTAAAAAATAAGTTGGTTTGGTGGAAGCCAAGCTATAGCCTCAATCAAAGAGAAAGCAGTTGCGAAGAGCGTTGTCCTGCCTCTGATGTGCGAGGAAAGTTTTGGAACGTTTGCAAAGCGAGATTTCTAACCTCACCGATGCAGGTTGGGACAAATTTCTTATCACATCAGACGTGCGTTTTTGGATTTCTTAAGCTAAAAGGGACTTTCTCTACCGGAGTTCAGTCGCAAGTGTGTCCCTAGAATTTACAAAGGGCTATTCGGCTTCTTCTTCTTCCTCTAGTCCTTCTTCTTGTTCTTCTTCTTTATCTATTTCTTTTTTTCTTTTTCTTATTTTTTCTCTTCTTTTTTCTCTTCATCTTCTTCTTTTCTTCTGCTTTCTCTTCTTCTTCCCCTTCTTCCCCTTTCACTCCTTCATCTTCTTTTTCTTCTTCTTCTTCTACTTTTTCTTCTTCTTCTTCTTCTTCTTCTTCTTCCTCTATTTCTTTTTCTTATTATTCTTGTTGTTCTTTCTCTATTTCTTCCTTCCTTCTTCTCCTTGATTATCTTCTTTTTCTTCTTCTTCTCCTTGTATTTCTTCTTATTATTATTCTTGTTCTTCTTGTTTTTCTTCTTCTTCTTTCCCTGCTTCTTCTTCACTTTCTTCTTCTTCTAGTCCCTCTTTTTCTTCTCCTTTTTTCTTCTTCTTCGTCTTCTTCCCTTTCTTCTTTTTATCCTTCTTCATCTTCTTCTTATCCTTCTTATCCTTCTTTTTCATCTTCTTATTCTTCCTCTTCTTCTTCTTCTTCTTCTTCTTCTTCGTTTTCTTCGTCTTCTTCGTCCTCTTCTTCTTCTATTTCTTATTCTTCTTATTCTTCTTATTCTTCTTATTCTTCCTTTTACTTCTTCTTCTCCTTCTTATTATTCTTTTTTCCTTCGTCTTACTTTTCTCTCTTCTTCCTCCTCTTCTTTCTCCTCCTTTTCTTTTTCTCCTCTTCTTCCTCCTCTTCTTCTTCCTCCTCCTCTTCTTCCTCTTCTTCTTCTTCTTCATGCCTCTCCCGTCAGCACGATCTTTCGCCACCTGTCTCCAATTGCTCTCTCTAAATTGGTTAAGGTCCTTCTTCACTCCCGTTCGCCTTCTCAGACAGGAGTTGTGAATTTTTTGAAAGAAGGAGCTCGAGGTACATTTCCTCTTCTTCAGATTTCTTCACTTTAAGGTCCTAACTCCCCTGGTCTAGTAAATGCTCCACAAGTTAGTTTTAGCCCATGGTCACATCCGCTGTCACTCATGAACCACAGCGTACGCCTAAGCATCCCCGTCCACACAGCAATCATTAATTTATCAAACTCACCACTCCCTAGCGCGCCTTCCAACCCCAAGGCAAATAATCAACTCTCCCAATGCAATTAAAGTCACACGTAACCTCCGCTGCTCAACCCCACACACGGAAGTCCACAGCTTGGCGCCAGCGCGCAACCTATCTTTCCGCATAATCAACAATATCATGTCGATCACTGCTATTCCCAGTTGTCGTGTTCACTTAATTAATTGAAATAAAACGCATGTCTTTTGCCGTGCGGATAAAAATAACCGTCGCCGTCGCAGCGCCTTATGACTCCGACAATGCGCGCGATCTCGGCGATCTCGGCAACGCTCGGTGACATCTATTTGCGCAAAATGCCTGCTAATCCTCATGCAAATTGCCACTCTCTCACCTGCATAATAAACTGGCTTGAGATACGCTCAAATGCCCATACAGCCAGCCGTGCACTTGCGAATTCAGCTCCGAACCCCAATTACAAGCGCGCACCACTGTCGCCAAGGCGGTTGCCTTAATGACAATTCCCTGCTCCGGTTTGGCCGACTTGTTTCCTATCGGCGACATGCTTGTACCTCAACGGCATCACTTGCTCATTTGAATGTATGACGGGTATTTTAGCGCACTCGTAATTGGCACCCTGTTCGGAGACAAACTCGATCTGTGCACCCCGGACTGTTGGTGGCGCTTGCTTTGCTACCAGACAAAGTTCGCGGAAAATGCCCATTAACTCAGATAATCGCAAATGCAGCTGGCAGAACTCTCGCGACGAAATGTCATCGATCACTGAAGAAATGTCACTCAGCCTGGATGTGGTGGCTTTTGTGTGCCTTGCTGTTTCGGAGTTTCATATTCGGTCGGACACCAGGAAGCTGGACGTCCCTTTACCTCAGGGGCCGCATAATTTGGGTATTACGGCGAACTGGGAAATGAAGCGCTTCATAAATTCAGCCGGAATGACGCGGCGAACGGGTTCCCAGCGGTTATTGATTGCTTAAGTTATTCCTAAGGGGTCATTATTTATATTTTTATGACATTGCGTAAGAGGCGGGCGACCTTATGATCCACGGGGAAGCCTGCGGACGGCCGTTTACCACATGTCGCGCTGTAAGAGTCGTTGTGAGAATGCCTTCATCGATTAGGAAACACCACCAAATGCAAATCGCCTGTCATTTGAGCAGAAATTAATGTCATTTATCGTGCTGCAGTCACGAGTGGAGCTGCTTGACGCTCCGGTAGGCGGCTTTTAATCGGAGTGAGACTTGTTGACTGACAGGCGGGAAAGCATGCATCCTCACGAAAGGTGGAATAAACCGTCATTTGACGGGAAGTTTACATTGCTGCCAAATTGGTTGCCGTTTTAACAAGAATATGAGCTGCAGCCAAAAGTGGATTAATGTTTGCGTTCGATGGCTCACAGCGGGTGGTGAATTTCTGTCAAATGCAGAGCGGTTTGGTCCTCGAAAGGAAAGGATTTCTTTGGCACGGAGCACGGGGATTTATGTGTGTTTCAGAAGCAACCACTTTAGACCACAACTTTCTTCGTTCCAACTCTTAGAGAATAAGCCTGAATTTGCCAAACTTCAGCTCAGTTCATAATTCTTTTTTTTTTTCCTACAGAGTTGCACCGCAGTTAACGTTGGACCTACTTGGATGTGGATTTCCGCATTATTCAGTTGCTTTCAGCTACACACATGAAGCTCATTAAGGGCTTTGGTTTGTGGAAGCCACTAAGCGCATGCCTTACAAAGTCGACTTTCCACGTGTCCTGGACTGGCTGTGGACAGAAACTGAACCGGGAAATGAATGTAGTCGGATTTTCACGGACGGCTCCAAGACAACGGAGGGTTCTGGAGCTGGGGCCTTCGTGGAAAACGACAACATTAGACTTCACACCTCCTTAGGAAACTTCGCGTCGGTTGTCCAGGCGGAAGCCTTCGCGATCCTAATGGCCCGCAGCGGCTGCAGCGACAGTCAAGCTGTGCTCAAGGCCTTACTCAACCCTTTAACCATTTCCAAGATAGTGCAAGAATGCAAGTCTTCCCTTAATTCGGTCGGCAGGCTGAATTCGCTAAGACTTGTCTTGGTCCCTGGTCATCACGGGATCCTGGGAAACGAAACTGCCGATGATCTAGCTAGACTAGGTTCATCAGAGGCATTCGTAGGACCCGAACCCACCTTGGGATTACCCGCGTCCCTAGTCAGGGCCTCCGTCGATGGTTGGGTCTCCCTACAGCACAACCAGAGATAGCGTGACTCTCCAGGATGCAGGGTGACCAAGCGTATGCTCCCAAATGTCTGCAAGAAATCCGCTTCTTTTCTGCTATCTCTAGACAGAAACGAGTGCAGAAGACTTGTTGGCGTATTAACGGGACACTTCACCTTCGCTATGCACCTGAGTCGGCTTGGCCTTAGTGATGTCACACTCTGCGACGCCTGTGGAGAAGGTGAAGATACTTCAGAGCACTTTCACTGTCAGTGTCCTGCTTTCGCTCGTATCAGGTGGCGGCTATTTGACGCTGATGTGGTGGGAACTGAAAACCTAAGTTCTATATCACAGAAGCGCATCTTGTCTTTTCTTCGGAAAACCAAGAAATTACATTAAATGAAGGTTACTGCCTGGTACCTGGTAGTACAATGGACCAGTATTTGAGTCTGAGTGCTCCAGTGTAGTTGATCCCAACCCCCAACAAAAACAAAAAAAAAAAAAAAACGCATGCCTTCCTCTAATTCCATTTTTTTTTCCAATCAAGACAACTTATTTGAACTCATTTTACCAGAGTGAGGAGGTCTCCTACAAATCGCATCCCAGATCGTCGATAGAACGAAGGACTCTTCAGTCGAAGCAATCAACCGAAGAAAGGTCCAGTCAACTTTAGTCTCTGCCCATTTACTTGCAACATGTAGAAGGAAAACAGATAAATACAACATGGCCGCCGTGGCGTAGTGGGTAGAGTGCGACGCTCACACGCCGAAGGGTCTAGGTTCGACTCCCAGCTCAACACCAATTTTTCAAATTTTTCATGGCACCACCTCTTTCGAACTGCTGACAACAGTCAAAGATGTTTCAGCTTCTGCCAGTCTACGCCTTTCTACGATCGAGTCTGGAACTATGTCATTCTTCTCCATAAGTTTTGAAAATTTAACGACCTTACGGCCCTTCGTCGTTAAAGGATTTGTCGCCGAAGTTTAAAAACCTCAGGACCACCTAAATACCACATCACTCAATAAGTCCCGGCACATATAGGGTGATATAAATTTTGTGTTAGTGGCGACCCCTATATCTCCCGTGAATTTGTTGAGTGATCTGTTATTGGTCTGATCATTTTCACCTTCTTTTGTATAATATGACCGGAGATTCACGACCTACCACTCGAAGATGAACATGCACGAAGATTCCGGGAAAAATAGGCGTCAAACAAGTTGGCGCCAAGCTTCACTCAACGTTTCAATTTCTCTAAATTTTCGTTCAACTCAATTCAATTTTCTCAATTTTCATATTGGATGTGAGAAACTGAAAAATGGTCAGCCAGCTGACTCTTAGCACTTGTACAGAGCAAACATTTTTCGATTCAAATTTGAAGCACTGTATGCCTTCGATCGGGCGCCATTCGAATTGCATGACATATGCCAACCCATACAGTTCAGATTTAAGAAAACGAAGAACGGTCAGAAAGGCAACCGAATCAAATCCTGCCTGTAAACGATGCGCTATATTGGACGGCGCAACTGTCCACAAAGAGACAGTGGGCGTAACTTCGGCAGCAACTATTAGACTCTCACAAGTAGAAAGGACCAACAGCTTATTACCGACACCGAACGGCAAAATTTTAAGAGCTTCTCTGTACACAGTCCGTACTCCCTGGACATTGTCAAAAACTCGAAAGTGGAATCTGAGACCCTCGACCGGTAAGTGTCGCACTTTACCCACTCTGATTCGCCGGCCTCAAACGCCAGATATCCAATTGACAAGGAGTTTAAATTATCAAGACCAATCCCTAAAACCTTCAACAATTACTCGTAGGCGCGTACTTTTTCCCCCCACGGCATAAGGAGACCTACATTTAAAAGCGTTCCTTTGCTGTTTTGGCAATTTTCGAGTGCTGTTAGTTGTCAACTTGAAAAACTGTTGCCGTGACAAAATTTAATTGAATGAACTAAACTGAGAGTAGAACGCAGGCTTGTAAGCCGCCTCCTAATCCCCATCGACCATTTTAAATAAACCACAAGGGCACCTAGACAATTCCCACCATTTTAACAAGAGGGCAGCATGAGGCCCCTAGGTATAACATACCATTTTAGCAAACGGCCGGCATATAAAACGGCCAATATAAGACCCCTAGCCTAAAACCCACAATTTAAACAAAAAGCCAGCAAAAGACCTACAGCCCAAACCAATAGTAGTTATTTTTCTTCTTTATTTTCCGTCTGATCTGTTTCTCTTTTTCAATACTGTGCACTGGGCGTTGCATATTGTCCCATTTTCCTTCTTTTTCAGTTGTCACCGTTCGCCCAGTTAAGCAGCCGTGTACAAACGTTCCCTGAACAATTTCATTTCCCACGATCAGCTCCTGACAGACTGTTTTGTGCTGTTGAACGATGTATGCCTTCTGTGTCCACGGGAACAAGTTCTCACCCGCGACTTATCCAAGAGAGAGAGCTCACCCAGTTTCTACATCTTTCTCCGCCCAACGAGTGAACGCATTTCACGTCTGGTCGTGTGAACTCTGTCCTCAGCGATCTAATTTAATCGACCCGAGCAGCAATTAGTCCACAAAAGGCCCAAAACACAAATTGCCTCACAGCCTGAGAAGTCCCATCACCTCAACTCACTTGGCAATCTCTCCATTCGCGCACCGCTCCCGAACGTGTCGACTACAAACGGACGCTTTTGTTTTCCGATTCCAATAAAAATTTCGTGAGCGTGTCTCAGTTTCGAAACCTGTCCCTTCGTCGAGTTTTATGGCCCGGCCTGGGCATACTAATTAACGGTTGCGTCTGGTATTTGCCTTGTTTACTATTTGATTGGGTTATTAATGGAGACTTGGGGACGGTGACGGCAATGAATATGCAAGAGGTACACGCCGTTGCCGGCGATGAGGCGGAAGAGTAGGTGTGGTCAGCGCTTGGAAATGTCAAACCATGTACACTTCGAAAATGTCAAACCAATTGACACAGCGGGACACGTCCCAGCGAACGGCCGACTGCATGTTGATCGCACAGAAGACAGAGAATGTGTCATCTTGACTTCTATTCTCGTTTTCATTTTGCTGTCACTTCGGGAACGGTGATGGAGTCATTGACGGGGATTAGACAGCAGTGCTCTGAGCTAAATGGTGGTTTTGATGTTTTTCTTGTCATTTTCGTATCCGACAAAATGGGAGTATTTATCTGTGGAATGGGCGAGGAGATGAGGATTTCAACACACGCACGCCGCGTGAGTCAGTTAATCATGCAAGATGAGAGTCCCTGGTGGCGGGGGACTACGTTTTCACTTAGCGCTGGCAGGGGATCCATAAACGACTTGGGGAAGGTGATTTGGAGTTATTGCGAGACATAAACGGCTCTTGAGTGACACTTAAAAGGCGCAATTAAAAGGCGAGTCAACCCAGAGTGCCGCTTTGTAATTTTGTGGATGCTGCTGCTGCTGTCAGAGATGCTTGGGAAAGAGCACCCGCGCCGATGAACAAATCTAGTCTTTGAGTGACCTGGGAGATGCTGCGCAGACGACCATTGGCAGGTTTTATCTCTTCGTGGGAATTCGTCTCGACGTGGCGGCGCACTTCTGATCCATTAGGAAACTTAATCTTGGCGTTTTCCACTCCTGACTGGAAAGTGTTGCTAGCAAGCCTAAGGAACGCAAAATGAATGCGTCATCGGAAAGGAGAAATTCTCTTAAGTTTAGTAAGTACTTCAACCCTTTCCATGGCTTTCGTTTATTTGCTCACCACAGCTGTCCATTTTCACCTTCTCTAGCAGAACCATGACCCACCACTCAAAGCAGCACATAAATGGCGTTTTCAAGGGAAAAATAGTTGGCGCCAAGCCCCGATCGCAATCTCAAAGAAATCATTATTTATCCGCTAATGCATGTGAAATTCAGTTGCACTCAGTTGGGATCACATACGCCGTCACGATGCGCAAACACACATTTTGACACTTTCTAGTTTCGATTTCTTTCCTGTCACCGGAGAAGGGCGCTGCTGTGATCACGCCGCATTCCCGCTCAAACAAGTGCACTCTTTAGCCCCCAAATGTCACCTGATCTGTCAAGGATGGTCAGCCTCAAATGAGGAATGTGTGACTTCGTGAGCAGCGCCACGCGGATCACATGTCATGACACTGGCCGGCCCAGGCGGCGAGTTGTTGAACTTAACACATGTTTACACTAACTATGAACAAGCAATCGACTGAAGCTCGTATTTACCAGCATCGCGCGACGACGCAATTTAAATAAATTAACATAATATCCGTATTTGGGGAACGCAGTCGAGAACGAGTTGTCCGCCCAACACCGATCGGAAGGCAAGGTTCGCCCTTCTGCGCCTGGCGGTGTTTAAAAAGAACGAGAAATAAAAAAAAAACAACAGTTACCGGTTTACAGTAATAAAAAGCAACGATGTTGACATTACGTTCTTTTTAGCGAACGACAAGCTCGGCACACGGACGGGATGTGTTCTCGAAGTGAGTGAAGGAAACAGAAAATGAAAACGAATAAAATCGTATTTTGTATCTAGATGGTGCGGGGATGTGATGGAATGTGTTTATTACTTTTATCTGAGGTTTTATATTCTCATGGTCAGGGCTGTTGGAAACGAGTTTTGACAACTTTGACAGATGACGTAACCTTGAGATGAATCTAACATTCTTGGGTGTGTCGGTGATATGTTGACGGCTCTTCGGGTGATGAGTCTCGGTTTGAATGAGCGTGAGGCGAACTGGAAATATAAAATTGTAAATTCGAAACCGTGAAGGAATTTCAAATTTGAGTTTTGGTTGAATTTGAAATTAGAACAGACTTGTGTTGACGACATTGTTCGAATGCAGAACATCCCTTAATCACTTTGATCAATTTCCAGGCGAATACATCCACTGGAAGGAGACCGAATTCATTCCGCAATTTAAGCAGTCAAAAACCTATGTCAGAGTGACTTCAAACTTCACTTTAAGACCAATCAAAAGCCGGAAACCAAAAACGTCAAAAGTCAGCCCACACCACCTGCTCCACAGGAATCAGGCTACAGACGCCAAAGTCACTCTTAACGAGACAAAATTGTCAATTCTCACCTCGACCTGGACGCCAAGTGGTGTGAAATTTCATCACCTGCACTAATTCAACCGCTCCTCCGACCTTACTCAGCTGTGCGCACCCTTTCCGAGCCAATCAAGAAACAAATCGGGTTGTCAGATCAAAATTTAACTTGACAGCCCCTCCCCTCCTTTTTCCATGCGGAGTCCGCGGCTTAACCAAACCAATGAGCCGTGCGAACATGACTCGTAAAATTCGCATACCACCGTGTGCCACTTGCGCATTCCGTCGCGAAAGCAACGACAGAGCGCTGCGCAGGTCCCCCACAACAGGTGGCAAGACATATCGAATTCCAAAGCCTCATTCTGTCAATCGGGTGCAAACAAAGCAAGCCCCTTGCGACCACACTGACCAGAGCAGAGACCTCGAGGGGCCGCCGAAAAAACGCTCCAATGAGTCAGTCTTGGGCCCAGGCGAGACTTCAGTTTGTCAGACGCTTGCACAAGTGTGAAACGACTTGCGGCAGGCCGAGGCGGCGCAGCAACTCAATTCATCCAGCCTGGTGTCAGCTTTATATGAGAAGCACGCCACCGAGCGACACGAAAGCCGTGTGGATTTGTCGCAGCATTTTCCCTCCTGCTGACGGTTTCCCCGAAACGTGTGGTCTCGGGTGCGCGAGGCCCAAATCCAATTGATTCTGTGCCAACCGGCTATGCCTGAACTTCGCATTAACCCAATTCTTCGACGGCGCAGTGTGGCTACGCACAGCGGCCCTGCCGAACCGCAGCAGGCCCACGGAGCGGACACATTTCATAACTCAGGCCTAGGCAGCACGTTTTGAATGTTTGATCAAACTTAGATTCGGGAAGTTATGATCTGAGTGCACGGAGGAGTGCCGACGCAAGGGGCTTGTAATCCGCAGGGGCCTCGGCTAGCGACAAAAAGTGCGCCATCGACTGGAAAAACGGAAAACCGACGCGTGAGCGAGCTCGTGCGCACAGTGGCAGCGCAATGCGTCGAGCGATCCGTCACACTGGACGGGGTATGAAAACTGAATTTACTAATCCCGGCCAAATCCAGTTAAATGGAGAAAACAAGTCATCGCCGACTCGGGGCGTGTGCATCTGTTGTGACGGAGCAGGGCTAGGGACGGACGGTAAGTAGCTTTGTCTGGCCGCAACGCCGCCGTCGCAGCAGCAACAACGTGCACCGAGAGTGCGTTTAATTGAAGTCGGATTAATCTGGAGTGTTGTTCGTCGGTGGATGGAGACGGCTGCTGAGTGGACGGCATGTGACTTATGAGAAGCGAAGTGGAAGTGGAGTTTCACTTTTGATTTGTGGACGATGTCTAGGACGGTTACACGCCGGCTTGATTGTGATTGTTTTGATAGGCTAAAGCGCTGAAGTAGGGCGCACAGATGTTGCGCCGTTTGGACCTCTCACACATGAGAGTGATTTGTGATGGCCTACATTTGACAGTTGATAGCGCTGCTGGGCGCTGACACAGAGGCGGCCGCCGAGTGCGTGATGAAACGGTTTGTCAAGAATTAATGAGATTTCTGATTTGGGCGGATCTACTTTCTCGTATCGCTGATCACACCTGCACTTGGGGCGCGAGTATATTGTTCGGGATTGCGACGGATATTCATGATTGGATTTCGTCATTTGGGATTGTTGGTGTAGGAGCGGCCAAAGTTGGTGTCTGGCTGGTCCTTAACGCATTCTAAGAAAGCACTAAGGTTCGAAAGTAAATAATTGAACGACCACCTATGATTGCAGTTGCGTCAGTTGGAATCTATGCCAGCGGCTTCGACTCATACGACAGCAGCGGATCTCTGAGAGATTCAAAGACTTGGCATCACTTAAAGAAGATGCCAACGTTTTATTTGATTTCATAGCCAAAACGTCAATTTTATGCAAGTTACGCCTGTCACATTCTGGATCAAAGCATGCCGATTGTCGAGTTGTTGGCGTCACTGCTTCCCTGGCTGCGGTTTCTGAAAGATCGATTGCTGTGAATTGTGAACGTTTGTCATCACTTTAAAAGTGTCATTAACTGGAAAGTTGGCGCAATGGAAATTGATTTTTACTTTCATTCGAGGACTGACAGTTTTTTGCGAAATCTACGATATTTCAATAGTTTGGTATCACTTGCAAAAAATTTGACAGCTGTCATCATAAATGAGGTGAAGGCTGCTGACGTAAATAACTCTTACGTCAATCTGTCTCTTGGGCAACGAACAGCTCTCTGGGGCAACGAACAGCTCTCTGGGGCAACGGGCAGCTCTCTGAGTTATCCGTGTTTGGTATGTCAATAGCATTAAGAGGTGATTCAAAAGTGACACATTTTGGCATTTTAGTTTCGAAGGTATTTCATTGAATTTGACATCACTGAAAACAGAATTGCTCACTTCTTGTATTCACTTCGTATGTTTTGCACGGGGATACAACATCGTTGTGCCATGTCGGACAAATGACAGCTGTCAAACTTCAACCCAATTGCAGGTTTCAAGGCTTTGTCGAAGGCATTTCTTATGATTTGGCATCATTGAAAACAGAGTTTTCCTTTTCGTATTTACTTGAATGTGTCTTGCAACCGGCTACAACATCGCTATGGCATGTTGGTCAAGTGACAGCTGTCAAACTTCAACCCAATTGCAGGCTTCAAGGCTTTGTCGAAGGCATTTCTTATGATTTGGCATCATTGAAAACAGAGTTTTCCATTTCGCATTTACTTGCATGTGCCTTGCAACGGGCTACAACATCGCTGGGGCATGTCGGACCAGTGACGGCTGTCAAACTCTCAACCCAATAACAGGTTTAAATCTTAAATGTCGTTCCAACTCTTCCGAAAATACTTCTTCCGAGTCAGAACAATCGATCCCTCCGTGAGCTCATACTCGTTGTCGCATCATGACGCAATGTTAATCTGTCATTAGTTAAGAATGCGTACAGACAGCGCCCGCATTCTTGTGGCCAACCCATGACATTCCCCATTCAGTGTCATCATCTCTTCTAATTTCTGCTTTTGTTGTTGTTTCAATTTCTTTTTTTTTGTACTCTGTTGACACATTTAATTATGGGTGCAACTCGAGCCGCTGTTGGGACCTACCCATTCATCGACCCCACTCCTAGGATGCGTTACTTACTTAAATTCAAGCAACAACAAAAACACATCGCACACTCATAACAGTAACAGCAGTCAACGTGCACCGCAATCGCATGCGTGCACATCGGTAATGTCGTCAAAAGTGCATCTGCGTCAGCGAAGTCAAACAAAATTTTGTTGTTTTTCGTAAATAATTAAGGAGCGGGGTGCGGTAGATGGCGGAAGGCTGACTGCAGACAGCAGACAACAGACAGCAGTCGGCAGAATATAGAAGACCGGGAAAAAAGAGCGTTTATTCACCACGCATTACTGGGTGCAATAACTTTTGGGTTTGGCGGTAAGGCGTGCATGCGCACTAGTGTGCCGTTGATTTCCCTCTGCCAGTGTTTTGATGACATTTTTCTTTTTTTTCAATTTGTTTTCTGTTTATGTTTACAGCACTTTCATTTCGCGTTTGTGTGCATTTAAAGTGAGCCGAGCTTTGCGTCCGCTTCCCGACGGCGGCGACGGCGGTGGTGGTGACAATTTCCATAAATTCAATTTTACCGCATTTCTCTGCGTTCCGCCGATGGCCGTGGCATGTTAGGGTGACGTTTATACGAGCCTCGCTCGCACTAATTGAAGGGTATCGACTGACGTCTAGTCGTGTGTCTGGTGAGGCAAGGAGAGACCTTTGAATGGCAAACGATTTCACAAATTTCCCGACGACGCCACCGCCGATTGCGACATCACTTCAGACAATACACGACGTGCTGCAGTTAACGAAATTAAGTGGCCACCTTGTGGTTGTAAATTACCGCCACAACAACAACAACAACAACAGCCAATCGAGAATAATTATTCTTCGACTTCATGCGGGCAAAGAGAGCTGAAAAGCAATATCTGCAGCGTTTTTCGCAGTGGTGTCGTGTTCAGCCGAGCGACCGGAACGTTATGCAAGAGATACTTCCTAGGAATGATCCACATCCGTGTGTCTATTCACCCATTCAGTCGCCGAGATGAAGCTAGAAAAGCATCCATTGGACGGGGCCAGCAGACAGGCCAACCATCCATCAGGGAGAACTGACTAGAACAGCCAGAGAATGTTGACTAGGGTTTCGGTATCGATGTCGAGCAACTGAAATAAATTTCAGGGCCCAGCTGCAATGGAAATCGTTTGGACAGTGGGGCCGCAGTCTGGGAAATGCGAGTTCATTGCATGGCATCACGACGCAACAGAGTCATTTACACTCTTGTCAGCTCGCGGGGGCACGATCGGAAGGAGCCTTGTGAACATGATCTTGTTGCGGGGTGGTTGAGTGTTGTGCCAAAGGTCAGCTTGTCAGAATATTGTGTGGACGGCGGTATTGTTACGTAAGGTACTGGCGATTTGGGTGCGTTTGCATTAACGGGAGTTAGGAAGTCAGAGTCGAAACTGTTAAAAAAAAAGTTGACAAATGTGTGAACCCCGTCCGATGTGGATTTCCTGATTGTTCATCAACGTGGGCAACACAGTTTATCTGCACTTTTCAACAGACAAAGTGACCACAGCAATTGCAAATAAGTAGAAAATTTTCCCACGAGTGGGATCGTGTTGTGTTTAAACTTTTGGGATCCGCATCCAGAGTAGATTAGAGACACAACACTTGTTCGATGTCAAGTTTTCTACTCGAACCATAGAAGAAAGACATCTTTTCAATCCGGTGCTCCCAGTTTGGACTATCTTTTGCAATATCTTTAGAAACTTGCAGTTTAGAGTTGGCATTAAACTGAGAGTACCATGCACTCGTGATAGAACAAAGGCAAACAATACACAAGTGATTTCTTTGGAACCCAAACCGTAGTTACTAATGAATTGTAGCACCATTTTGGGGAACCCGAAGTTTGAAAAAGGGATTCTACGTTAAAGTTGTCGTTCCAGACCAAAAGACACTGAAAGACTGAAGATGACACTGAATCTTCACTCAAACCTATGAAGACAATGTCATTTTGAAAGAGGAAGGGCCAACTGGCTCAAGGCCTACAACAAGACGAACGTAAACATCTTGTGAAGCTGTCGATGTTGTTCCACGGACGACAAATTGCCTTCCTCGTTACTCAATCTGTAAATATTTTTTTTTTTATCCAATAGGAGGCAAACACAGCAAGCTGTGAATGAGGCGTTTGCTGGCTTTGAAGTAGAAGCAACTAAACTGGTAAATAAGGGCAAATCGAAGCACATGCTGTCGGCAAGGAACGAGACACACCATCAACGTCTCGGAGAGAGGGTCACTTTACTCAGGAGAAACTTCGAAGAAATAAAGGACTTTGTCTGCGTTGGCTCCTCGGTAAATAGGAAAACAACATTAGCACCGAAATTAAACGCAGAATCACTCTTGCCAATCGCGGATTCTACGGGTTCAAGAGGCAAAAGAGTAAAAGGCCCGTCTCTCGACAGACTAAGCTTGATTTGTATAGAAGCTCGATTATTACAGCCCCGCTTTATGGCGCGAAACATGGACGTTTATTACAGTTCCGCTTTATGGCGTGAAACATGGACGTTACTTAAAACGGATGAAGAAAGTCCTTAGTCTTTTTGAGGGAAAAATTCTGCGTGCGATTTTTAGTCCTGTTTCCACTGATGGCATTCCGAGGAGAAGGTTCAACGACGAACTCTATAGGCAGTACAGCGACATGCGCCTAGTCAATCGTCTTTGGATAAAACGCTTAAGATGGCTAGGCCATGTAGAGTGTAAGGAAACCACAACTTCCACTGCTTCGGCCTGAAAAGTCTTCGAATCTAAGCCATTGGGACATAGCAAAAGAGGATTGCTTAGGCTAAGGTGGTGCACACAAGTGAAGAAGAACCTCAACCAAGTCGGAGTTTAAAACTGGTGAGAGAACCTGCTGGCTGGAGGCGCATGTTGGTTAAGGTCCAGATCAAACCCAGGAGTGTAGCACAACACAAAGAAGAAGAAAGAATGCGGGACTGTGCACTTCACTCAAAAGAATTGCTCAAATTATAAACTGTGAATGATTTGGCGTGGTCGCCGTGGGGTAGTGGGTAGAGTGCGACGCTCACACGCCGAAGGGTCTAGGTTCGATTCCCAACTCTACACCAATTTTTCGAATTTTTCAAGGCACCACCTCTTTCGAGCTGCTGACAACACTCAGAGTAACAACTGTCTAAGAAAGCTTCTCAAATTTCGCCGTTTGGAGTCGGCAAAAAACTGTAGGTCCCTTCTCCTTGTGAGAGAACAGTAGCGCGCACAACACGAGTAGTTGATGAGTAAGCTAGGCCCTGGTCCCCCTTTGGACTGTAGCGCCAACAATTATTATTATTAATGATTGGGCACTTTTGTGTCCTCTCGTGAGCGGACTTCATAGGAAAGGCTAAGATAAGATAGCCACTAAATGGTTTGAGAGACAGTTTCAGAAACTGTCGAAGGGTGGAAAGCACTTTTCGCTACAAAGTAAGAAGTGACCTGTCAGTTCGTCATCAATCAATCCGTTCAAAAACTGAACAATCTAAGGAACAACTTAGAGGAACAAATTTAACGAATTAACTTAAACGTTCAATTTGGACCATTTCATTGGTGTCCCAATGTGACTGGATTTATGAATCACATGATTTAAAAAAAAACACTTGTGAGACTACAGTGTCGACGGAAACACTTATGGAGTCAAAGACCATTTGGTGCGATGGTGAGTGCCAGACTCAGTTGGTGAAGGAACCTGACTGGTAATGACAGCTTGATCGGTAGCTGAATTCTTGTGTCATTGAAACTTAGAACTTCTGCTACAATCTAATCAGTATCCCTTTTTGCAGAATTATCGTTGTGGGAGTGATTTAAAATCGACTATCGCTGGCAGACAGGTAAATGAGCTGTTCAGATTGTGGAGCAGTGTTGTTAACCAACAATACAGAAGAGGACAGTAAGAGGACTTTCTCGGTTGAGTGTGGAGGTGCATTCATTCAACCGTGTACTGTGGTCAACAAAGCGACCAAGAGGTTGCAAATGCAAAGACGAGAGTAATTGTGTCTCAACTACGAAATCGGTTTGGTTCTTGGGTAGCTAAGGTATCTAGTATTGCCAATGGAGCCTCATAGACGACGTGGGATAAGACCGTTGACCCAAGCGATGAAGTTAATCAGAGTTTCTCATTTTTCCGATTTGATTGGTGAAATAAGTGATTTGTGTTTGAAATTATTTCAAAAAACAAAATCTGGACAAATATTCCATTAACGAGATTTGCACAATTTTCTTCAGATTATTTTGTTACAAACATGTTCAAAATTTACTTCGAAAGCCTGGTAAATAAGACAATGGAAAGTTTAGCGTGGCAGAAAATGTTCACTGGTGGAAGACTTTCCCGAAATTAAAAATACTAACATCTGACTCAGAAGGCCTAGCGCCGATTTCCGGCTTAACGCATCGCATTTTTCACAGCGCCACCTCTTTCGAGCTGCTGACAACACTCGAAGAGTTTTAATTGTATAAGAAAAAGCTTTTCAAACTTTGCCATAAGGAATCGGCAAAAACTGTAGGCCACTCTTGGTAATGAGAGAAAAGTAGACCACCCAACATGATGTTGATGAGCAAGCTAGTCTCTGGTTCCCTTTTGCTCTTGAGAGAAAAGTAGCCCGCACAACATTAGCTGATGAGCAAGTTAGTCCCTGGTTCCCATGTGGACTGTCGCGAGATACAATTATTATTTATTTTTTATTTTTAACATCTGAATTGCAACTAGTGCGTACATCCATTAATTTTTGTTTGTTTAAGGTTTCTACGTCTTCGATCGTCTTGCCTTCAAGCAGTTTGTTTTTCTCCAAACGACGAGGTAGAACATTCTGCAGACAGAATTGCCATCAAAATGCTTTTTGTGTATTGGATGATTATTTGGAAAACTGAACACTATCGTAGAGTCTTAAGAAACTGTCGGCAAGCAATAGTAGAATGAGTACACGAGATCATCGGGTAGGACGAAAGCATGCTTGCTAAATGAGACAGCAGATCAACATGCTAAATTCACATGAAATACAATTCTCCCTCAATTAAGATAATATTGTTAATACAATAAGCTATTTTTATAAACAAAAAAGTAATCTTTTTAAAGTCTAAACTTCAATTAATTTTTCTGCGTTTTGTTTTTTTTTTTTTTCTTTTTTGTTCGTAACGTTTTTAGTTTACACGTTTGAATTTATACATAAGGGTTAGATCAAATTAGCTGTGAGCCACTGTATATGCCTGTGAAACATCGACTACATTTAGCAAGTTGGCTGCCTATTCAAATTCGCTTTTTGGCAGCTTAGAGATAAAGCCCTTCACCTCAACGAGAGACCAAATATTAAGACTGAAGACTAGTATCCTGGAAATGAGCATCAAGATCGAAGGCGGTATGCGCCATTTTCATCGCCGTCAATACCACACAGTATTCCACGCAAGGTCTTCTTCTTCTTCTTGTGGCGCTACAATCCGGGGTGGACCTGGGTCTCAACCAACATGCCTCCATGTAACGTGCTCCCGGGAAAAATGGCCAATTAGTGTGTAGGTTGTTTCGACGATCACTAAAAGATAAAACTCTGCACCAAATTTTTGGTATGAAATCCGCTGTCGCCTGATCTGTGGAAACACGAAAGACGAGTGAAATCAATTTCTTGGTCGAGCGGACGACATTGCAATGACCGCCGGTTCACAGCGAGCGTCTGTGGAAACACGAAAGACGAGTGAAATCAATTTCTTGGTCGAGCGGACGACATTGAAATGACCGCCGGTTCCCAGCGAGCGGGTGTGAAACCTTTAATCGCGCTTGGCCAACAAGCAAAATAAACTGATCTTGAAATGAACGCGGTTAGAACAAAATATATTGGCCATCTCGTGGAAGGTCCTCTCCATGAGAATATCGGAAGCTGCAACTTTAAGGGTAAGCTCAACTTTTCACCCTTCCATTACAATCCACAGGATTCAAACCCAACGTGCACCAGTACC